>JAQFXU010001118.1:0-33956 GCA_034693705.1 Spatulosminthurus flaviceps
TTATAGCTTCCTCCTTATAAATTCCTCCTATACTACAATCTGTAAAAACAAGTCTTGTTCAAGAAAATTCTGTAACCCTCAAAAGCTAATAAAGAAAATTGGTTGATAGGTTTTTCTTGTTGTAGTTGGTACATGAAAATTGCTGGCCACCCAATTTTCCAGGACTGGATAGAATAATAGACCTTGAGAAATGAGAGGGAGCTGTAAAAACTAGAGTTGAATGGGGTAGTGAAAGCTATGACGGTATAATTTGTCACCGTGTGGAACGACTATATTGAAAGAAGGAGCTCAAAAATCCCACAAGGAACAAATTCCTGTAGTCATTTAAACTCTTCTCACATATGCTCACAATTGAAGGTATAAAAGAATTGGGGGTAGAACCAAGAGTGAGCTTTCACTCTTTCAACTTTTCCATTCCTTCCAGCCTTCTCTCTGGTGAATTTCTCCCTACAATCTGTCCATAAGACTCTCTCAACCAACTTTCATTCTATTTCATTTGCTCCAAGCAATAAACTGAAAATTTGAGCTAAATTCCCCAAATTTATCATTATTCTTGGGAGAAATTATTAAATTTTACAAGGGATAAAAACATGAATGATGTGGATCCCCTGGAGACAAATAACCATTAAAATCTAGAGTTTCTCATATTTTCCTTCTATATGCTACGAATATTTCCGTTGTACATGGATGAAGGAGTTGGAAAATGCTCTGGATAGGTGAGCTAGCTCTGGATTTTAACAAGTAGAATGTATGGAAGTTGGAGAAAATAATGGGGAAACAAAATCGATGGAAAAGTGTTGGGTCCTGTAAGAAAGGGAAAGTACATGAGAGGGAGGAGGACTCTGTGGAAATTTGAGAAAAAAATTGTGAGAATTTAAAAGACTTTGAAACAATAATTGTATTAAATTAAAATGGATTAAAGTTAGGATGGGCTTCACCATTGAGCCGGAATAATAAGACGGATGAAATTCATGCGCGGAAGGAGCATTTGGATAAACGTTTTCCAAATTCCCTTGGAAAATTGTCTGCATGGTTCGTTGAATATAAAGAGTTGGGGCTGGTTTAAAAGGAGAAAGTACATACTTTCCTTTCATCCCTCCTCACTGCTCCTCTAGCTGGAAATGAGTGAATCTCTGGTATTCTGCTCATCCCCAAATAAATGTCCCTTCTTCTCGCCAGAGGTTGTCCCTTGTGCCAAAATTTCTTTCTCTTTGCGCAGCATTTGCAAATTTTCCAGCCCTCACTTTCTCCTTCACTTGTTTTTTCTTTTTCCTTGACGTTGAATTTTAAGAATCGCGTATGTCATCATTTGGAATTTATTGAAATTTTCGTGCTGCTGAGGAAATGATTAATAATTCTCTCTTTGTAGTATGGCAGATGATGATGTGGGGGGGGGGAGAGATGAAGAGAATGTATGAGGTTGAGGATGAGTATGAAAGGGAAGCTTAAATTGAAGGTACGAGTGGGGAGGAAAGTTGATGAGGAAGAATTTATCTAGAAATGAAAGTCGTTCATTTGCTCGGATAGAATTAATAGGTCTCAATTAAGTTGAGGAAGTCCTTTAATCCTGGGAGAGGAATAGATGGAGAAAGTGCTGAGGGAGGGGGGGGGGTGAAGGTATGAGCGGATGTAGTAATTAGAATTTCCAGTAAGTACGACTCATAAATCATAAGGTTAATGTAATAAAGTTGTATAATTAAGTGAGTGGAGGCATGATTTTAGAAATAATGGGGAAATATGGAAGGAAAGAGTCTCTGATCTTTCATGAGGACTCCCAGAACCACTCGGAGCAAGAAAATTCCCATAGTCTTGGCCATAGAGTGTCATAAATAAAGGAAAGTGACGTGAAGTGGGATTTAGGGCATGATTGTAAACCCACAGCAACTCACCGCACCTACTCCCGCTCCTCATATGATTTATAGTCCCACTTTAGAGTCACTTTACAATTCAAAAAAACAAGTCCAGGAGCTTTCGGAAAAGTCAAGCTCACCTGAAAACACATCCGTCATTTTCCTCCCTCAGAATAATTATTATTACACGCTTGTGTATCTTCCACCCTCTTTTCCTCTCCCCTCTCATTTCAATTTAGAAATTCCCGGGTTTTCTATTCCTTGTAGACATTTTAATGGAATATCCGAGTACAATAGGAAATGTGAGGAGAATTTGGAGGAAATATACCGAGTGTTTCACCTTGAGCAGTCCCCCCCCCCAAGCTACGCTATCGTATATTATTGTAGATGATTAAAAGTTAATGGGAAAAATACCATGTGCTCGTCCTTTGTTTTTTTTTTTAGATGCAATTTGTAGTAGGACATTAGGAAAAAGTATTTACCTCGGGCTGATAGCATTAGGCGCAATTTGGGAGGACATGCTTGAATTAAGGGAAATCTAGTTAGGTATAAAGGTATATTCTGTGAGCCCTTTAGGATAATATGGATGTACATAATGTACATAAGGACTAGTTAAATTTGGATGGGGGCAACCATATTGGAGGATGTGGAAATGTCCCGAGAGAAAAGTAATAGAGAGAGAGAGAGAGAGAGGCTCTTGCTTAACGCTGGAGTGGAGGCGTGAATTTAAAAATGTTCATGGGGTATTTGGAGGTATAGAATATGTAGTAGTGGGGAGGGAGGAAATTTAAAAATTAAGAGTTTGGAAATCAGGTGGGAAAAGAGTAAATGGAATTAAAGGAAGGGAGAGTGAGCAAATGTGGTTGGTGTGAGGAGAAAGAATAAGTGAGTTGGGGTCTGATGAGGGAACGGAGGGCATAGTGAAAGGTAAATGTGGGACGAATCCTCCTCTAACTCAATTAAATAGAAAGAATGGCAGTATCGTCTATTAACTCCTTTCACTGGATTACACTATGGCTCGGAATAATAAAGAGAGACAGTGAAATGAGAGTAAATTGATTATGCCGAGTGTTGTTGGAGAAAATGTGTGTGTGTATGTATGTGAAGCAATGAGTCCTTGAATATGATTACACTTGGAAAGGCCTTCCCTTGCTCAAGAGAGAAGAGAAAAAGGAATGAGTGTGTTTAGGACGGAATGAGAGAGAGAGAGAGAGCGTAGATTTTAATAGGGTTCCATGCAGATTAGACTTGATGGAGAGGATTGTCTCTGACGAAGAATAAAAGGGACTAAAGGGAGAGAGAGAGAGAGAGAGAGAGAGACAAGGTTAGAGCTCATCGGATCCTGATTCACACGTCCTGTAGCAATTTGTCATTTGCTGAGTGTTCCATCTATACTTGTATGGAGGAGCAACCCTCCTTATCAGCCTCCATCGCCAGCTCTCTCTCCAAATCTCTTTCCCTTACATCTGCACGCCCCTTATTTACCTTTCACAGGAGAACAAAACTTCCGTCCCAGACGCCCCAATTTATCTATATATGGGAGAGCTTACACTTTGCATAGTGGAGGCCATTTTAAACAATCCAGAGGATTATCGATCTCCGGAAAATTCCCTTTCCCAAATTACATGAGCCTCATGGAAAAGTTAGACAAATATTTAGTCACCCGAAACTTTGCATTAAGAGCATCTTTCTAAGATTTACTCACTTGCCTCTTCCCTCCAGGCTCCTTCATCTCCTTCTTCTTCTCCTTCATCTTCTTCTTCTTCTTCTTCTTACCCAGCCACCCATTAAACCTCCGACATATGTACATCCTTTCTCCCACAAAATCCTCTTCTCTTCAAGCCAAACTCTTTCTTTAGTCAACAACTCTCACCCCTTTTACATATTCCTTTCACTCCCTCTCTCTCTCTCTCTACCTCTCCATCTCCCTCTATCCCCACATCCTTCTCTTAGTTCTCTCCTCCTCTATTATGCAAACAGTTGCTCTGGTCACAGTGACTGGTCATTCATCAACCTCTTCCACCACATTTCCCTTCTTTCTTCCATACACTATACTAAGGAACCAATCTCTATTCCCCAAGCTTTTCCCTCTTTCTTTTTCAATTCCCATAGGAGCCTTTTCTCCTCCAAATAATCCACTATCCTCTCTATATTTATTCCCAACAAAAAGGTTTTAAAATATAATTCACTCAAGTTTCTACACATAGCAGAGCTCCATATAACAATAATTATTCAAGGGAACAAGCTCCAGGTTTAACCTCATGTGTGGCAACAACTCCATAGAGAGATTTCCCTGGCTTAGCTTCTTACATCATTTTGTGAGCCTTCTGGAAAGAGGGAAGGAGGAATTTGGGGAGAAAGGTAAAAGGTCTGGAGGCCAGGGAGAGAAATATGTGTCCGAATATAATAGCCAACTTGTTATGAAGCTACTGCCGTTGAACGTACGTTAGGAGGCATTTAGAGTTTGTAGCTGTGAGAAGGTAAACAATTTTTTATGGACAAAGTGGAAAAGGGGCAGGACAAAAATGTGAAAGTGTAGATGGAGAATGGAGAGGCTGGAGAAGACAGGGAGAGAGAGAGAGAGAGAGAGAGAGAGAGAGAGAGAGAGAGTAGGTGGTCGAATGAGTGAAAGGCCTCAGGCTAGCCTGAAACACATGTAAGTTGACAAAATTGGAGTGTCTGCTGATACCCATTCCATTTCCCACCGTCATAACTACAGAGTATTCTACCTTTGTTCTATTATCCCTTCCTCATCACCATTTCCTTTTGTTTACTAACCGCAAGCGATCACTCAAATTTTCTGGATCCCCTTGTCGGAGTCAAACAAGCAAATTGTCGCTTAATTAACTATACGCAATTGTAAAGCCACTAGAATACCTTGAGGGTGTTACCCTTCTTTCATTTTTCAATCCCTATCCTCGCCTGGGTCCATTTTGTGAGGGTGGGAAAATATTTCCCCTTAACACTAACAATTATTCTGTACTCGTAAGTGTAGTATGTACTAGTAGGGGAAGGAGGGGGAAAGTTCAATCTGAGGTTCCGTTACTCAGCCAAGGGCTCGCACTTTCACTACAGCCATTGTTTATTTAACGGAGTAGGTTTTGTGTTAAAATTTGATGGGAGTGTGTGGTTAGGAAGATTTTCAGAACATAACTCAGGGCTCAATATTTTCTTACTCAATGAGCTTGAGTTAGCACTGAAATTAATAACTGAGAGATATCACTTGAGTGAATTTCTAATAGGAGAGTCTACTCAGTTCTTGCGAGTTCCTCACAAATTAATAAATATTCACTATTTCTTCTACAATCACTTTTTCTTTACATCAACTTCCATTTTAACGAAATTTTATTTAAAGCTAAGGCGTCCAGTCAGAGTTCAATTCATTGGACATTTTAAAACATGTTTTACATTGACTTTCTCCTTAACTGTTGAATGTCATATAGCTACATATAATGTATAGAACGTAGGTTGTGACAAAGCCAAGTAAAGAGGAAGTATAGCAGGCCCGTAGTAATGTTCGGATCATCAAAAGCACCAACAACATTTTAGAGGAAGTAATAATTGTCTGGGGAACAATTTTATTGCCTTTATATGTTACTATGCACGTCAACGGTCTTTTCTTACCCTACCTTTGCCCTTTCCAAAAGTGCAGATAACAACCCACGTATTTGGCTCATATATATCCGCGGGATGAATTCTACATATAAGGAATTATTTTACATACTTTCAAAGTCAAAGCTTTTTTAACATTTCCATTTATACCTGGCTTTTATTTTCTCTGTATAATCTTTGGGCTTTGAGACTTTTCCTTTTTACATATACTGAAAAGTCATTTGAAATATTTACAAAATTAGTTCCAGAGCTTCACGTATATAAGAATGACTGACTGTGAGTGCATTGGTACGGAGCAGCAACATATAAGCAGGCCTTCTGTGAAACATTCAATGTCAAATTATTAGGTTGGGTAAGAAACATTTTTTGCCAGCTGAAAAGTATATATAAGAATAATTATTGGAGTTGAGCATAAGCATGTTCGGATTTTTGGATCCTCATATGTGTATTCAAGTAGGCATCCACTACATTAATACATGACTATGTACATGCTTGTAAATGACTGATTTGTGAGTTAAGCCGAGCCCATTCTTTCATACATACTTGTTATGTACTAAAGCCACGTGAACGTTGCTGTTATAAAGAAATGCTCTAATTCTAGTACAATAAGTCCGGTGATCCACCCCAGGCATATGTTAAAGACTAAAAACTTTTATATGAACCTCTACTACTCCTCGTCATAGTAGTGGCTATGAATATACGCATCCCCTTACTCAGGCCTCGTGCCAAGTTTTTTCCAGAGAAAATGAAAATCAGTGCCTTATATGGTTAGTAATTTTATGAGGATTCTCCCTTGGTTTACGCTGGACTCGCCATAGTTGAACTAAAAGAGATCGCAATTGACTTCTATTTGGACAAGGTCATCCTGCACATGGAATACTATTGACCTCAAGCCAAATCTGACCTAAGTTATAAGCAGTGGTGAGTACTATAGGATAGTATTGGGAAGGGTAAGGGTTGAATAAAGAAAGGAAGCTCATTGGAGGGTGGAGTTATGTGAGTTTTTGAGGGATAGAAGCAATAAATTATGATTTGTAATGGTTTATATTTGAGGTGAAAATGGAGAAAGGAAAGTGTTAAAGTTGAGGGGTTGATGGACGTGTATAGATTTTGGAGAGGGACAAGGGGAAGAAACACTGTGGGTTATGAGTGTGTGTGTGTGTGTGTGTGTGTGCTAGAGACGAGCTGTGACTGAGCTTGGGGAAAAGCTTGTGATATTGACTGTGTCAGTGAGTTGGTACTTTTTGCTAGGGATTCGGAGGGTAAGTGAAAGTTTGGGGGAAAGTACGGTGGTAGTGTCCATTTTAGGAAAAATGACATTTGAGTGAGTTTTTAGAGGAAGAGAGGGAGGAGGAGAAGGTTATAGAGAATGGCGAGAAAGAAACCAGAGTTAAGTAAAGTAGGAAATGATCAAGATTTTCTCTGTTGATTCGAAGAGGAACGCTTGCGTTGTGGGCTTGAATCGATTACGGTTTTTGGAAGCGTGCTTCCTACCTGCGTACATCATTTTGTGGATGCCACTTGTTTTGAGAAAGTGCGTGTAAAAGGTACTGCGTGGACGGGGAGGAGAGCCAGGCAGTTCATCGTGAAGCTAACATTATCTCTCTGTCTTCTTCTACCTTATAAACTTGAACCATTCTCTCAGACTCTTCTGATTTTCTGCTTCCTTTTTCTCTTCTCTCTTCTCTCTTTTCCTCTGTCTCTCTCATCTCTCTCTCTCTCTTACTCTCTTACTCTCTTACTCTCTTACTCTCTTCCATTCACCTCTTCTTCTCCTCTTGCCCATTTGAAGGAGACTCAGCGCAAGGAGAAGAGACAGACAGCCTTCTGTAGAGGCAACAAAAAAAAATCAACAATCTTCTCAATCAGTTCATTACCGTTCAGTCAGAGTTTCTCCGAGTTCATTTGCATCCGCAAGCATGGATTTCCAACTCCCAACCTAGCAGTTTTGTCTCCTCCACAAACTCCTTCAGCACAAGCTCTCAGCAAAAGAATATCAAAATTAGAGAAAACTTTCTCTCTCTCTCTCTCTCTCTCTCTTTCTGCTCAAGAGAAAACCTTTTTCCCGGAGAAATTTTTTTTCTCTCACAAAAAATGTGCGGCAAAATGTGCATGTTAAACTGGCTTTGTTGCTCCATTCCAAGGAAAGTCAAATTTATTCATTTCCGCTTTTCAAAAATCTCGACATATTTTACGGAGATGACCGTACTAAGAGTGAGCGTGGCTTGAGTCAAATCCTTTTTTAATTAATATCCTTTTTACTCTCAGCATGAGCTGCTCTCTTGCACTTGTAGCCCAACACTCCACCGTTCACCCGCTTCCTCAGTTCTTCTCACTCCCTCTCATCTCATAGAATCTCAATCTCTGGGATATTTATAACCCAATTTTGACTAGACATTATAAATATACCTTAATAGCAAAGAAAAAAGGGGAAAGAGATTTTTTGGAAAGTATCACTCAAACTACTACACAGTTTTACGGACTTTTAAAAAAAAAACTTGATCGAATTTCCCCACCTTTGAAAGGGAAAAAGCTTTTTAAGGGAAATTCCTTTTCGTATAAAAGCTCGCCTCTCTCTGGTTCCTTTGAGCATCGGAGTTTTTGTGTTTCGTGTGTTCTTGTTATATAAAAAAAAACCATGCAAGGATTGGATTCAACTTACCCAATTTGATCATTATTACTATAAGAATTTTACGGAGCGAAAATAGTTTGGACAAAAAGCAAGGGAAAATAAGAGAAAGAAGAGAAAGAATTGGAGAGGTAATGTTTGAAACAATAATATTTGTAAAGGGAGGAATTTGATGTAAAAAAAAAAAAGTGCTTGTGGAGAGTGGACCCTTGAAGATGTGGAAGTAGTTGTGGGAATAAAATATAGAGTTTGTATGTACTGAAATATCCTCAAAAGTTGGAGTACATTTTTAAAAGTTGTGAGTGAGAATTTGGAATTTTGAGCGACTGTAGGAGCAGGCAATGCAATGGACAGGAACGGGAACAAGGGCTTGGATTTTCTCTTATTGGTTTGGTGGCGGTGCGTTTCATAGATTCATTTCAGGTTTTCAGAAGGAACAGAAGGCGTCTTCCATTCAAATTTGCAGCTGGCTTTGGGCTAGCCATGGAAAATCGGATCTGCTTCCTCACGATTGTCCTCGTTCTACTTTGTGGTAAGTACAATTCTAATAACTATATACTTGATTTCCTATAATATTAATATAGGAATAATTGTTTTAGAGGAAACAAGTCCTCCCATTGGAGGAGAGAGAAACCAGTGAGTTATTATTGTAATGATACTCTACTAATCTCCATTCACATAATTCCCAACTCAGAGCACTTCATATTTTCAAATTAAATTCTCATTGTGACAAAGCCTTTACATGTATGGAGCCAATAATCAAAGGAATCCCGAGCGTTGTTCCTTATTTTCTTGGGATCCTTTCAAGTCAATCATCTCGTCCGCACTCAAATCCCTCCCAAAAGACCGGCTTACCATTTTCTCTTTAAACCTTCACCAACATCTCATTTCACATTGAGAGTCTATCATAGAGACGTGAAGGAGACTTCATGCTCGAGGCTACATTCCATTTTCTATACATGTAAAATATATCCTATGGAAGCAACCAAGCAAAAATCTTGTCTAAGCCCTGGGCCTTTTCTCTCATCATCCATAATTTGCACACGTTCCCGGAAATGTATAGACTCGAGAACTACTCCAATTATTATTATTATTATTGTTCCCATTATTCAATGAGTTCTGAAATTCATGGGGAATTGAAAGTTTACACATGTAACAAGTGTGTGTGTGTGTGTGTGTGTGTGTGTGTGTGTGTGTGTGTTTATATGTATTCTTCCATCTGGGACAAACTTTGAACCATGCTCATCCATTTTATCTCCACAAATATGTATCTTCCAATTAAGGGGAATGGAAACAAAAGTGTTTAGTATATAAGATTTTCTATGTTTTCCATGTATTAGAGCTCCCAATTATTGGCAAGACTTCAATTGAGGGAGGCCAAATGATACTTGAATAAGTTATTTGAGAAAGTGTTAGACGAGTTTAAAGACTTTGCTTTCTCATATGGTGGCTCAAAATAGGGAATGGAAGAGAAACTTTTACTTTTAGACTTAGAATCCATAATATGTAGAGAGAGAGAGAGAGAGAGAGAGAGAGAGAGAGAAATAAGTGTGTCAGGGCAAGTGGGGATGTGAGCTGGTGGTTTCATATATGTTCCTTATAGAACGAGGTAGTAGTACACTTTGAGGATGAGACTAGACTAACGTGAAAAGTTAGACATTTGAGGGATGAAGAAATATAATAATATTGTAGAAGAAAGGAATGTGGGCTGGAATGAGGGTAGTGTGGTCAAGTGTGTAATGAATAGTACATGAAGGATGGAATGTTTAGAGAGAAGAAGATGTGGTTTTAATATATTAGGAAAATATAGAGAGAGTATGAGTTTGGAAACTGTGGAAATTGAGATGGGATTCTGAATGACTTGTCAAATTGACTTAGGAAGGGATATTTACATAATAAATGGGGAAGGGAGCTCGACTGGGAGAGAGTTTTGAGTCCATTAGTGTGCCATGTAATTTTGGAGGATTGGAGGAGAAAGATGGGAGAGAGGAGGTAGGATGTAGGTTCTGACTTGAGAAGAGTCGGTGGTTGGAGGTGGAGATGGATAGTAGAGAGAGAGAGAGAGAGAGAGAATGAGATGGGTAGAAATGATGGGATGGAGAGAAAGGGTGAAGGTATATTTGGGAAAACATGCATAAACTCGGTCGTTGGAGAGAGAAATAAAGAATAAATAAGGTTAATGTACATGAGATTCATGAGTGCTGAAATGAGGTGAAGAAGTGCACGGGTGAAGCCGTCATTAGCATCCGACGCTATACTCAGGTCCGTGACAAACTTTTATGTAAAGTTTAATGAGAATAAGTTCTTGGTTGGTGAGAGAGAGAGAGAGAGAGAGAGAGAGAGAGAGAAACCAAGGGAGAGAGAGAGAGAGAGGAGATGGAGAAAGTGACAAGATGAGTGCACTCTAAATAGAAGAGCCTTGTTGCTGGGAAAACGTTGATGGCATTACTTTGACTTGGAGTCTCATTCAGATACACTTGTGCAAGTTTTAGCATGTGAAAAACCTCTCTGCCTTAACATTTGATCGGAGAAATGCTCAGCCATGCTCTCATTACTTTGGCAAGGCCACATCCATCCAAATACCGAATTCTCATCCCACTTTGTCATTTACACATTTCTCTCTCTCTCTCTCTCTCTCTCTTCCTTCAGGTTATCTTCCCTCGTTCACTGTCCCCCTCCTTCCCAAACATTTCTATCTGACACTCTCCTTCATCTCACCCTTTGTCTTACACACACCTTCCACTTAAACCTCGTCTCTGTGGTCTCATATAGCTCTCTCTTCAAAGGAGAAAGTTACATTCCTTTGTAACATTCCCACTCTCACTTCTCTTGTACTCTCACTCTCTCTCTCTCTCTACTTACACCAGGAGCAAGTTTCCAAATCACACAATTACTTTTTCCCAACGTTAATTTATGTGGAAGGTGCTCAGCATTTACGCATCCAATTTGACAAGGGAAGAGATGGCAGATAATTAAAATTACAAATGAAGGTGGATGGAAATTTGTTCCCTTGTAATGATACAGAATGGGCTCCAAAGTCATTTGATCCATCCTCAAGGATGAGTGAAAGTGTAGGAGAGAGGGAAACTTTTAACCAGTGCAGTGTCAAATGTCAGGGAATCCTTTCCCTCCACCGTCATCATCCTCATCATCATCATCCTCCTCATAAAGCTGGGGATATACACAAGCAACTTCTTCCCAGCCCAGATTTCATCAGATGACAAGAGGGTGGGTCAGTGTAGTCCTCTGGGCCTTCATCCTTTCATCTCTACTTTTGAATAGTTTTCCCTAATTTAGAGTGGCTTAAGAATACGACGAGGCGGGGAAGTCACTCTACTCACATTTCTCTCTCAGTATTAGTTACAGCTATCCAGAGTCTCTCTCATTATATTGTAAAATAGGAGGAAAAATCCCGTGTGGTCCTCTCTTCATATTCCAACCGTGTGCAGGAAAAAAATCTCATTGTACGTACTTGTCCATTATTCATTATAAGCTTGTCTGCTTTTCACTCTCTCTCCCCCCCCCCCCACCCCCCATGGCATTCTCCAAAGCTCATTCTTTAAGGAGCTACTATAGGGAATGATGATATGAAAGGAGCGTTTACTTTTGTCTGCCCCTCCCTCTATAAATATGTGTACATACATGTGTAAATGTGGAGAGATTTAATGTTGAACAAGGAAAGTTAGCATTATGGTTAGCATGGATATTTCCATGGTCTTATACTACGGAGATGACTTATTCTTGACTCGGAGGAGCTTGTTATAGGACGGACTTTACAAGAGAGCCAGGCTCTCCATTATTCTTCGTAACGACAGTGGTTGTGTAGGGAAATCCAGTCATTCCTACCGAGCAATTGTCAGTTTTTGAAAAGCCTTTTCATGGCCAATCTTGTAAGTATCGTCATCCTTTTAGAAAAAAAGTCCAATAAAGATGTAGGGTTATGATTAAACTTTCTACAAATTGGAAGCAAGGGAGGCAACCTTCTCCTTCTGCGTCAGTCTGCTCAAAGTGTTTTCACAAGTCACGAATAGTAGAGGAGAGAGAGAGAGAGAGAGAGAGAGAGAGAGAGAGTCAAGGCGGAGAAAGTAAGCATATTACCTTCTTTGCAGGGTATTAAATATTATCAGCACATAGACTGTTACGAGTACCATTGAGAAACTTTTTCATTTCACCGCGCTCTCATGACAATTTTTTACATGTACAAAAGCGCCAGACAAAGAAACTAAAGGAGGGAGAACAAAACAAAAAGTTGTGCCTTGTCTAAAAAAAAAAAAAAAAAAAGGAGCAAAAATTCAAAAAGGGAAAGTTGAAAAGAGAGCTGAGAGATGTGAGATCTCCAGAACGAGACAATATGATGGAGAGGCAAGGGAAATAGGAGGGAATGCAATAGGTTGGTTAATGCAAGTTGGTAGGGAAGGTAGGGGGAGAATACGCAAGCGATTCTTTTACTCATCTCATCCAAAAGCGTCAATTCTACAATTTTCTCAAAAATAAATTTTAAAACTGACGACTCTTCCCGTCAACTTTACCACTTTTTCTTCCTCTTCCTATGGGGGCCCAGCATTGGGCTCGTTCCGGGACTATTACAACTTCCAAGGCGCTCTCTATCTGTAGGTACTCACAAAAAGACAGGGTTGCCAAATCTTTCCCTTAACTCACACAATCCCGAAAGTCACATGGAATTACAATGCTTACTGTTAAGGTTAGCAAGGTAGAAATAGAAACCCATTTTTCAGCCCCAGAATGATAGCGGATAATGAAAGGGCTTTGTAAAAAAGAAAACAAATGTAGAAAATAGGTGAGACAAATTATATTACAAGTTGAGGATTGACTCTAAAGATTGACTTGGCTGGGGATTAAAATGTGTATGCTGATGAAGGGGGGAAGGGATGTTCGACCCAGTTTTGCCTGAGGAGGAGTTTGACAGAGGTTGGATGTGGAGATAAAAAAAAAAAAGGGAATCCTGTTGGAAAGTTTTGGATGGAATAGCTGAGCATATGCGTGAAGTTTCTTGACACGCCTGGGAGAATATACCTTTCCCTTGGTGGATAAAGCTCAATGTATATAGCTTGAGACCTGGCTTTGTTCTCAAAGTAAGCATTGGATAGATTGATAAGAGAGAGAGAGAGAGAGAGAGATGAAGAAAGGGCGTAAGGAGAGATGAAAGAGAGGAAAAATAGTTTGCCTTTGGAAAGTCCAAAGCGACGTCGTGAAAAGATTTATCGGGCAATGGGTCAGCTAAGGAGGTTATACTCTTTGAGTCATCCCAATATGTATGGGAGAGAGGAAAGTGTTTGTGTGCGTTATGTGCCTTATCTGTTAAGTGTGTCCACATATGTAGGATTTGGCCATTTGATGGCGAGACACACATTGTCTCGTGAAGAGAAAGTACTTGACATAAGAAAGTATATGGAGGAGTCTTTGTTTCTCTTGTTCCTGGATTTCCATGTTTCTCCTTCCTTTTATTCTTATTCATACGGCGAGACTGTATGTTTTTATTACGACTTGATGTCTCCAACTTTCTCTCCCCGTGTCCCAGTTCTCGAGTGGATTTTGTCACAAGGGTTTTACATATTCAGACAGAAAGTTCCAAAATGTGGGTCTTGAAGGAGGAAGAAGAAGAAGATGCAAAATAGGAGAAAGTTATTTTGTCGGACACAATGAAAGACGCGATCGAAAAGATATAGAATGCCAGTTCAAGTCTTTCAGTTGACTGGCTTTTTACGAAAAAAAAAAAAAAAGAAAGAAAATAAAAGCTTAAAAAAGAAGAAGAAGAAGCAAGAAGCGATTCCCCAGCAGATAAATTTGTTTCCACTCACTTCGCAAAGCTAACACCGCAGGCTCACGGATGGAGTCCCTCCTTATGTACAGCTTCCTTGCTTCCTGTGTATAGGGCCAAGGTAGGGGCGTACATAGTGAATGGGTGACTGCCTAAGTAGTTTTTACAATGGGAACACAAAAAGTGATAAAGAGACAGTCAGTATTGGGAGAACATCCCTAACTGAACTTCATCTTCTTTCTTCTTTCTCTCTCTCTCTCTCTCACTACTTACTTTCTCCACGCCCCATGTTCAGACTCTTCTCTTTGTCAAATACCTGACTCTCACGCTATTCATCCCTTTCCTTTTTTTCCAATGACTAGTAAAAAAAAAAAAAAACCTGTGTATATTCACAAATGCGTTCCTGAACCAAGCCAAAGGTTATCAGACTGGCTGCCATAATTTGAGAGACTATACACACTATACTTGGAATCAATAGTGTCTCATCCTTTGCCACAAGGGGAGAAAACCCGTGTGAAAGGACGGAGAAAGTCCTTAAGCACCATCATCATAGTTCCTGAGCCACCCTTCTTCTCCTTTCTGGTATATATAACCAGACTCTCTCTCTCTCTCTCTCTCACCCACTCAACCCGACCAGACATTGAAATACTTACAGATGGGGGGCTTGGAACTCTTGCAGGAGAAAAGCCGAGAAAAGAGAGTGAAATCCTTGTTGGGGAAGCTCATCCCACCCAAGTAAATTTTCCATGGGAAAATGTAGTGGTAGTGTCTCCACTTTATCCAACATCTCATTTTTTGTCAGACCTTATATATCCTCGCACTGTTAAAAAACTCTTTGACAAGGAGAATTTCCGAGAAAATTTACATTTCCGCGTCCCAAAAAATATCCCACCCCTCTGTATTTCCTTGTTAGGGTTACAAACTTTTAGAGGGCTTAAGGAAAATCAGGCCTTTCTCTCTCTCTCTCTCTCTCTTTCGTTTTGTCAACGTTTCTCCTCCACACGTTCTTCCCTCACCCTTTAACTACCTATAAATTCAACTCTGTGGGTAATCTCACTCCCTCACCAACTCTTTGCTTTTTCTTCATTTCCCAGAGACACTAGGAAATTCCTTTCTTTACGAGTCCCACACATTCATTGGTGAAGGTCTCATAAACATGGCATTCCATTCCCCACTCATCCCACACAATATTTATGGTTGCTTTGAGTATTTCTCCCAACCTAACAACAACAACAGAGCAAAAAAGAAAATTGCAAGGGAAGGTTTACCCGATTTTCCCCATTAAATTTATAATCAAAATCATCAAACTCCCCCAGCTCCCTATTACTTTTTCACGTTTCCCTATACCAACTAATCAAATCCGTTCCGAAAATCCATAAGTCCCAAGTAAATCATAGCAACTTTCTCTCTCCCAAAGGACACACACACACACGTTTTTCATACTCCTCTTTTTTAATTGTCCTTCATTTTACTACATCCAAGTCGAAATTGAAATTCGTCCAAAAAACTCATCTCCTAAGCCAACTGCACTATTGTATTCGGAGACAATTTTCTTTCTTTAACCTTGTCTTTGTTTGTGGTTACTCTTAGCCTGAAAGCATTTGAATTTTTAACACTTTTTTATCATGTGGTAAGGTTTATCAAGGAGCGAATACTATAAATATTATAAAACCAAAATAGCGTACAAAACCATTTAAGATTTTATAATGAAAGACTCAAGACAGAGAGAGAGAGAAAAGGAAAGGATGACGAGAACATTTGATGGATGGAGTAGCAAGGGCATAGTATTGTGTATGATTCAAATAATATGTCATTTTATGAGAAAGATGTAAAATGCTCCATTCTTGGGACCAAGAGAGTGTCTATGTGTGTGTGAGAGAGAGAGAGAGAGAGTTAAAAATAGGAAGGGAGCTGGGGAAGGTGAAAGAGGAGAGTCTTGAGGAAAGTGATTGTTTCATTACAGGATGAAGAAACTGTAGGAACTGTGTAGGACCTTGTGAGAAAATGTAGGAAGTGGCTTCGTGTAAATACATAGGACATTTGAGTAAAGTAGGTTTTACCTTTCCTCACTCCTTATTTTATGTGTCTGTTCTTTCTCTGCTTTCTCTTTGTATGCCGTCAGGGAAGGGAGAGTGAGTGAAAAGAAAAGGGTTTAGTGTCGTAAAAATTCCTTCGTGCCATTTACGACGACCAACTCCGATTCGAAATGAGGATATCACTTGAATGTGTCTCTAAATAGTTTCCATTTAAAGGAAATTTCAAATATCAAGGAAATTGTTTGCGCTCTCCTTGTACATGCAAAGTAGTCTATTTGGTTGGAATACTCTTGGAGATAGAACAAGGTCCATGTCCATTCCACGTCAGAATGGGGAACGGTTCCTCGCTCTCCCATGTAATTTCCTTTGCTTTTTCCCATTCATAGGATTTTTAACTAGATTTTTTCCTACTCTTACAATCTACAAAAGGCATCGAATTCATGGAATTTATGCAAAGTAGAGAGAGAGAGTTAGCGAAGAGGTTGAATCCATCTCATTCCTACGCCTCTCTCCTCCCCACCAAAAAACCATCTCAACTTTTCTCCTTTCCACACACAAAAAAAAAAATCTGGTCATAGTCTCTTTTAAACATGCGCTTCTCCTATTTACCTTTTTTAACTCTTTTTTCTCTATCTATCTCTCTCTCTCTCTCTTACTCCCTTTTCTCTAAAGTTTGTCCTTTACACCTTCCTTTACCGTCCCTGTCAATTGCTAAAAACTGACAATACTCGGAGTAGTTATAGAAAGGCATCCTCTCCCCCCCCCCCAAAAAAAGAAGGGAAAAAAGAAAAGGAGGATGTGAAAGGAAGGAGTGAGTCTGATAAAAGGAGACAAGTAAACTGTTTTTTCTCTATCTCGCGTTTGAAGGAAGCGGGAAAATGGAAAGTGCGCCAGAGATGTATCTCTCTCTCTCTCTCTCTCTCTCACTCTCTCTCTCTGTGGAAGAGAAAAGGAGAGAAATCCATCCCGGACTATTTGCTTTAGAAAATCCATGGCTGATGAAAACATTGGAAAATTGAATTTTTCCTGGGACATGTTCCCTGGCAAGACAAGGGAGAGTGCATGATCAGAATCTTGTTGACATTGTCGTTGAATCCATCCATCCGTGCACGGCATTTCTATCTCATCTCCCCTACTACTTCTCCTTACTTATATTCGGCTCTAGTTTCTTTCCCCCCGCATCCCCGAATTATCTTTCATTTGCTAACTCACTTTCTCTCATATGATTTTCGTCCCCAGAAAAAAAAATCCTAAATTGAAATGAAGGGAACGTATAGCCTATGAGAGATGGAGATTTTATCAAGGAAAAGAATGGATGAGTTTGATCTAGCGGATGTATACAATATAGCGTCTGTTTGTACTTGGACAAGAGATGAGGATGACAGGTGATTTTTAAGGGGAAGTCTATGATTTTGTAGCTACGTATATATGTTTGGGATTTGATGAAATTACAGGGAATTGTGTTGGAAGAAAGGTTGAAGAAAAGAAGCCTATGATAAAATCACGGAAGTTTTAGCCGGGATTGTGTTGTTAAGTGGGGATGCTGGCAAGAGGCCAAATTGTGGCTGACAGGAGGAACATGAATAAGAGCCAAAAAGAAAGTGGTTGGTTAGAAAACGTTTAGTAATCCTTCTCCGTATACCATTACAGGGAGAGTAAGATGAGATTAGACATTTTTCAAGATGATAAAATAACTGGGGAAAAGGTTACATTGGATAGGGAAAGTTTAGAGAGAGAGAGAGAGAGAGAGAGAGAGAGAGAGAGAGAGAGAGAGAGAGAGAGAGAGAAAACTCCAAGGCTTCTTGTTTCACGAGAAAATATTTTGGCGAGGGAGAGAGAGAGAGAGAGAGAGTTTTTATGCAAACAATATGAGTGTGTCGTACTTATATGGACAGGAAAGGTTGAGCGCAATTGGAAAAGTTGTGTGGGGAAAAGGGAAAGTTGGGAGAGAGAAGGATGACTGGGATCTGATAAAGTTGTAGGACATGTATTAAAGGGAGGGGATTGGGCATATAAGGAAGATGAAAGCAGAGACAGTGTGGTGCTCAAAGGAGGAGAAGAAGGAGAAGAAGCGGATGAGGATTGAAGTAGTTGGAGAGTATTGCTCGAGTGTGTGTATTCAGGTATGCTATGTAATTATAGGCAATGGGGGAAAGTTGGGATTGAATGAGGAGAGTTGACGCGAAAGTCTGCTTGAGATTCATGAAAACAAGTGGAAGGTGAATGAGGGCCGAGACTCCTTCTTTCTTTGCATAGAGTGAGAGAGAGAGAGAGAGAGGAGTTATGGTATAGTTGCTTGAGAGACGGGAGAAAGCGGTTATTCATGTAGGAAAGGGATTTCAATTGGAAGTTGACGTTGAGAAGGAGTTTTTGCTGGAACGTCGGATGACTACTACTACTTCTGGGCTATGAGAAAGGAGTGAGGAGACAAGAGAGACGAGGACGAGGTCCATAGTGTTGAAGGTACATGGCTGCTCCTCTCTTCATGAGACCAACCATGTCTGATCTACTTACAAAATAACCAAGATGAAAAAGTTTTGACTTGGCTTTCTCTTTTTGGCCTTTCTCTCCTCTGCTAGGGTTACTCGCTGCTCTCTCCTTCCTTCCAGCAATTGCTCGATAGTCCTTAGCATGCAAAGAATGAATGCCATGACTACACCACTTACGGTTCAGGCAAATCACTTCCAAAACCGTATGAACCTTTACATTTGACTGGGTGTAGCGTGTGTGCTTGTGGCTCGTTAGTTTTGACGGAGAGTATCTATACACAGAGAGAGTATAACCTGAAGAGCTGGAGCTCATGTGAAAGAATGAGGCTGAGCTCTTTCGTTTGGAAGCGGAAGAGAGAGAGAGAGAGAGAGAGAAAGTTGGACAAACCTGCCTTTCCCCTCTTCCAGGATTAGGAGCAGTAACAGTTAGGAAGGTTGGGGGAAGAGCGGTTAAAAGCAATAGGAATGACATTTTCTGACCTCTCCTTGTCTTTCTTCCCTCTTGTCTCCTGTGTCATTCCCGGGGAGAAAGGAGGACCATTGCGAAACCATAACTGAGTCAGAGAATGGCGCTTTCTCCCAGGCTGGACGCCCTATCATTTTCTCCGCAGTTCCACCCAGCCTCGAAAAGTATAAATCAATAGAAGATGCAACATTTTTCCTCTGTCATGTCTATACGGCTAAAGAAATGACTCGCCTCCACACAGATCACTCGTGAAGGTCCTGAACAGCTTTTCTTCATGCGAACAAAGCCAAAATGCTTTACCATTTCAGCCCTTTCTTATAAAGACAAACGCTCTTTTTTCTCCCTTCCAATTTTTGTTCTTTTTCTTGGTTTTCACGATTTATCAAAAACCTCTTCTTCTCTTACCTCTCTCTCTCTCTCACAATTTTCCTTCCCTTCAATTCTAAATTAGTTCTAAGCCTCCTTGATTCATTCCTATACTACTACAATTTCACCTATTTCTCTCCTCATTTCTGGGGAAATGGCGTTCAGAAAACATCTTGGAAAACACAATTCACGAGGAAAATCCATTTCACCTCAATTTTCAGCTTATCTTGAAAATTTGCCAATACATATCTCCGAGCGTGCAGTAACCCAATAAATGCCAAAACGCAGGGTTCTTTTGATGTTCCACTTACCAATTTTACCTATAATAATTGTCAATCCTTTGTAGAGAGCATTGTGTAGGTATTTATTATTACAAGAAGGATGCCTCAGCCTCCTCATCATTTCTTTAGTATGAATATTTATGACCACTTGGTTCCCATAAGTAATACTCTAATTCTAAAATGACTATTGTGTCAAGTGAGTCTTATCTTTGTTTATTTATAGTTTGGTGTTTACGAGAATGCCTATATCCTGTCCTGTTGAACTTCTTTTGTCATATTGACGGTCGGAATCGCAAGTGCTGTAAAAATAGCCTACCACTCTTCTTAAGTTTATCTTTAAGATGTTCCGATAAAAACTCCAGTGGCTTAAAAGTAGCAGATGAACACACCTTTTCTGACTCCTAACGTTTTTGAGCTCTGCTTAACTTTATTTATATTGTGCATGCAAATAAATCATTAATTTCCTGTCCGGCTAACTGCCACCTGACCGTCACCGTGACGGTCTCATGACCATCTGCCACTCGGGCTGGTGGCTCCGATTTCTATTTCCTCTTTGAGCAACTGGCCTTTTGCCCAAATTCCCTTATGACCAAACGATTACCATAAGCCTCTAAAGTTATTCGACTCAATGGTCACTATAGCCCCAATCATCATCGGTCACCAAGACCAACTGAAGTCATTCCAATGCAATGCTATTGCTCAAGCTAAATAATTAATGTAATGAATAGTGGAAGAGCTTTTGGCCATTAGAGCCTTTACTAGTCAAATAGCGTGGGTGCGATTTATCAGGGGAGCAGCCGCACGAGTGGTTGTTATCCCTCGAGTACTCTGCCTTTGCAAGAGCTTCCGCGTGTGGCACTCCACCGGGAAGTAATATTTTAAGTTGATAATTTAAAATGAAATTTCCTTACAGAAGTTATTTTCCAGATGACAAGGTGTGCTACCATAACTTCACGCGGTCCACCAAACTGTCAAAACAAGCTCAGAATGTTCTCATACAGTTATGGTTTTGTCAGCTCCACGGCTGTCAAAACAAATAATAATAATTCTCAAAAGTTTAAAAAAAGGAAGAAATCCTGGGATATGCATAATTATTTGATCGCACAAATTTAAAAAAAAAAATTAAACAGGATGAAATAGTAAATGTTCCAAGAATTGAAAAACAAGGCCTTTCTATGTATATGTGAAAATACAAAAGAGAAAAAACTGCTGGTTTTGTAGGTTCCCTATATATTTACTTCCCTGATTATAGTATAGGACTTGACTCAAAGGAAATAAAGATAAAAAGGCAGTCAGTGTTTGAAATGATACGTGGCATGAGTTTTTTCTCGGAGTGAAAATTTCGTTTGAGGAATGAGAGGAACTCTGTTGACTGAGTGAGCTGGAGCAATGGCGAAAAGTTATTTGAACTTGTTTGGCTTCTCTCTGCATGAGGAGATAGTGATGTAAATGACACTGTTTGGTGAGGAGGAAAGAGACAGGACCACACACACGGGATGTGGTTTATATGCCGAGTTTCTCACATTCTTCCACCCACCCCCGACCGTCCATCAGAATTAGAAAGGAGCTCAAGTTATAGGGAATTTTTTTTTGTTGGGAGAAAAATAAATAAACTCACCAATTCCTTTTGACGTGACTTCTGGCTCAACTTCTCACCCTCAAATTGCGGTAGTTGGATTGTAGTTGATGGTGTGGGAGCAGAGCTCGTTAGGATAATACAACTTCCACAAAAATCCTGATAAAAATCATTACGGACTTGTTTTACTATGGACGAGAGAGGAAGTTGGAAGACGCATAAGTTGGTCATGGTAGGAGAAATAGTAGGTAGGAGCTGTTAGAGAGAGAGAGAGAGAGAGAGAGAGAGAGAGAGAGAGAGAGAGAGAAAGGAGAAAGTGAAGTCAATGGAGGTGATGAAGCTCCAAAGTGTCGTCATTCGGACGATGTCAAGAGTCAATACGAGCTGCCATTCCTAGTGTTTTCCAGGGAGTTGATGAGAGATTCCCAAAGACGTACTTTGATCATAAAATAACTCCCTTGTGTCAGACTCATTTACAATCCTCTAATGGCTTCCCACCATACCCGTCCTCCTCAGGTTGCTAGGCAGCCCTCCCCTCCCCCACCTCCCACCATCTCCCACCGTCTTCCACATCCCACGTCAACAAATACATGAGAAACGACAGCTCAGAAACAATTCAAATTTTTTACACTTTCCTGAGGAAATTCATTTTTCCCAAACGCCTACACTTCCCAGCACTTCAAACATTAGAGCTCAAACCTCAAACTTTCTCCCCACGAAAACATTGTAAGAGCAAAGTACATAAAACAAGTGGAATTCAAATGACCCTTTTACTCTTCCTATCCAAAAGGCTTCTATTCTTATACATCTCTCAATTAGTTTGGCGAACGCATGAATTCAAATGTCTACATTATCAAATGTTTCATAACAAAGCTGCCATTTTCACTCCGCTCTTTCTATACCATTCTCACACAAATCTTTCAACAGCTCCAAATTCTTTCAACTCTCACAAGACTTGTTGAAAAGTTCGGAGTCGGAAATTCCCATTTCAAAATCCTTCCACCTTTCCCCTTAAAACCGGTATAGCTTGATAAGATCCAAAAATCTCCTTCCTTTGTCTTGACATCCTTTTCTTTATCATCACAATAATAGTTACGAATGCTTTTATTATATCCCAGCTCTGTCCATCTCTTGAGAATGAATCACAAATCTTCCCTACATGAGATCCCTTTATATATTTTGAGTTTTTCAAAAAAAAAAGTGAAAAGAAAATTTATTGTGGAACTTTTCCTCAAAGAACCCATCCAGGTTGATTTAACTGGGCCCATATAACTTTTGCATTGCACTACTGGAAAATAATTATAGATTTCATTATGAAATAATAAAACGAAGCTCAATCAATGAAATCAAATCATACTTGATAAAGATTTTCAGAATTTCACCTTCTAGAGTTTTCAAGAATTTTGTTACAAGTTTGGTTTCCAGCTTCGTATCGCCATCACAGATTTGGAACTGGGAATTATTGATTTTGCTATATGGTAAAGACAAATACGAAAAGGTACACCCGGCGAGGTCTTCAAGGAGTAGCCAGAGAATGAAAGAAAAATATTGAAGGTTCAAGGAGAAAATGTAAATAAACTGGAGATTGTTCCTGGGAAAGTCTCTTCTATCAAATAGAGTGTGTGATTAGCCGAGGGAAATGTACCGGAGGTCGATGACATCTTTAAAATTGGGAAGAATAAAATTTTCTTACTTTCCCTCATGTTACTTTCTCTCCCTCTCTCTCTCTCTCTCAGCTTATCTTGTTTTTACTATTTTTGAACATATTCCCCAAGGATTTGCCTGTTCATGAGTATTTTGATTTTTTCTAGATCAATTAAGTTTAAAATTAATAGCACGTATCTTTACAAGTTTTTTGGTGGTTGAGAAGATTTTTTTACTACAAAAAATTCAAATTTGTTCAAAAATCAAAATTTTGTCCTAGTGCTGTGTCCGCGGGCAAATATCATTATGATGTCAGTAGTAAATTAATAAATATATTTACGTTCTTCTTCTTCTTCATGAGGGAAAGTGTTGCCTGCTTCAGATTCAGGGAGTGCTCCTGAGAGTACTTTGCTCCCACGAAATTTCTACGAGACAATTAGTAAGGGCTTAGAATATAATAAATTGAAAAGAGTGGCTAGTAATAGCTTTTCATGGGACAACTTCCTCGAGAAATAATGACATCTCTACTGTTTGAAATGAGCGTGGATAGTAATTATGATGAGAGGTGTGACGCCGACACGCCGACGCTATGGTTTTCACATGGGGATTGTTTGTGAGAAAGTTTTCTAGAGAGAGAGAGAGAGAGAGAGAGAGAGAGAAGTGATGGGAGACGTTGGTCAAGTAAATGGACTTGACGAGGCCAAAGGTTTATTTATGCTCATGGAGAAGATACTATAGTTTTTCCTCTGGAATAAAAAGGTCCTTTGTCACCAACCCCCCTCTCTTCTTCCACCCGAACAGTCATTTAAAAGAAAAAATCCTTCCAATAATCCCATTTGACCTTTCATGCACAAATCTCGACATTTCTCGGGAATCTCACTCTCTCTCTCTCTCTCATCCTAGTATTTGCATGGGAGTACATAGAAGGGCTCTGCATCTTCATAAAGCACTTCATCCTCACGCCAAACTTTACTAACACTGGCCTCCTTCCCAGCCAAATAAATCCTCCTTCCAAGCTTTCCTTTTCCACTCAGCTCTCTCTCTCTCTCTCTCTCTCTCTTCCCAGAAGGTATCAGCTCAAAATCGGTGTCATTCCAGAATAAATCTCAATTACTCGCACACACGCAATCTTTGATACTAAGGGATCTTTCCATTCAAGGCTTCTACTATATACTCAAGCCTTCAATGAATTCTCTGATGCAAAGGCTCCTTTTATTGGAGTCATACTCGGATTAGAGGAGAGATTCAAAGCCTTCCCCTCACACCTTTACATGGAAATCCTCTTAGGTTCTTCTTCCTCCCAGAGAGTAATTTGATTTCAACATTTTATTCCATTTCCAAAATCAATAATAATAATTATTATTATTGATTTTCTCAACACATATACTTTTCAAACATTACAGAGCCTAAATTTAGACTTAATTGGGTCGCTCGTAGTACAAAGCATCTACTCATATATAAAAAGTCTTAAGGGCTTCAAGCAGGAAAAAAATCATACTGTTTTAATACAGTGAGCTAAAAATAAAAAGGAAAGGATAATACACAATGGAAAGAAAAGAAAAGAACGTTCCTCTATAGTTCTACAGCAAATGAATGTTTTCTGGAGGATAAAAGCATAGAACCTGTAATTATTCTATTTAATTGGGTCAGAGGTAGAGAAGTTGGGAAGGAAATAGGAGGAAGCTTAAATATAGGAATTCATCAAAACCGTATGGAATGCTTGGAAGGATTTGAAGATGCCAATATTGATGAAAGTCTTAGCCAAAAATATTTGGAGAGGAATCAAGTTTCTCAAGGCTTTTCGTCTTCTTCCCAAACTCTTGCTATTCGCGGGAAAAATGTCTCTCCTATGTGGATGAGAGAGAGCGAGAGAGAGAGAGAGGCTTAAAGCAAACGTCTATCTAATCATTTCTTGGTTACTCTTCAATTTTCTTAGCCTTTTCTCTATGCAGTTAGAAGGAGTAGCGATGGTGTAGCTACAAGGGGAAGCCTCACGACAAATTTTCCGCACACTGGGCATCCCTCGGAATTTCACACGATGGCTAGCATTAAGTCAAGTCCTCGCTCCATTCTTATTGATATAATGGCGTACTCTCTGTGTGTCTCCTTTAATTCGGAGGGAGAGAGAGAGAGAGAGAGAGAGAGAGCTGGGAGAGAAAGTAAAGAATTTCTCTCTCCTGATGGATGAGCGCCTGTCCTGAATTTGAAATCCACCTTAAAGTTGTCACTATGGAGCAGTAGTGGGAGAAGCCCGTGAAATGAGAGCAACTCTATGGGAAATTTTTATTCTCACGCAATCCTTCCCCTTTTTACAAGAAGAAGAAGAAGAAGTTGACTAAAAATGACAAAACCTTAGCTCTCCCATTGTTTGGCTCAAGAGTTTTCTCCGTAGTTCTTTCTCTTGTCCTACACAAAAAAAAGGAACATTTCTAAACTCAAAGAGTGTCTTAACTTTACAATAATATTACAATCCACCGAGCTCAATAGGTTGTTAGTTGGTGATGGAAGAGAGAGAGAGAGAGAGAGAGAGAGAGAGAGAGAGAGAGAGAGGAGTAAAAATCAATGGTATTATACAGTTTGGGTGGTGTCGGGTAACAAAAAAGGAGCAGAGCCCCTGGAAAGGTAAAAGAGCAAAGGATGATAAGGAATGAAAAAAAGGGTTAAATAAAGTATAGGAGAGAGAATAGGAGAGATTGCTTAAGAAATGGCAACTTGATTCTTTCCTACAACAAGATTGATTTCACCATGGCAATTTCTGACAGGACAGACAGACTGTCCGCGTGCTTGTACTCTCTGCACCAAAAAATATATCCAAGTCCTTTTTCTCTCACTCCTCACCTTCCCTCCGAGGCTTCCCTTGAGTGCACTTCTAATGGTCGTACACCACCTTCTTAAAACATTTATACAGCCACGCGTCAATGTTCCTTTCAACAACCTTCCTATACACACAGTCCCTCTCCTTCTCCAATAAATCAAACTTTTTTGGCTTCCCGATTTTGACGTCAGTTGCCAATTTTTCACAGATTTTATATAGCCCAGCCCACTCATGTATATGCAGCCCACATCATATCTTTCTCTCTAGAATTTTTCATTATGTATCCTCTAATAGCACACACTTTTGTCCCTTCACAGCTCCTATATAATAACTAAAACACCTACACTATAGCACATACTTATATAATATAATCCATCCACACTTTTTGAAAAGGTCAAGAATCAAAAGGCTCATCTTTCTAACTTTCCTTTATTCTCCGTAGATTGTAGTTGGAAACATTGGAGGATTCACCAGTTGACAAATTCTTAGGTTCAATTTTTCAAGTGCCTCTATGGTATTGGGAAAGTATGTGATTCTCTGGAGGAATTTACAGCCAACGGCACGTACATGGACACCCACGTCTTTTCCAACATCACTTCATTCAGCCCTTTTTACATTAACAAGCCCCGTAAAATTTCCCAACCAAGACCTTTTTATCACCATTTCAAGCCTCACCTGGAATTTACGAGACTGTTGAAAATGGCAGGGATAATAGAATTTTACTAATTGATTGGCTATCCAAAAAAGCTTCCTTTCCAAGTCTTGGACTTGAGAGTTAGAATTCAAATGATGTTCAAAGAACTTTGCCTTTGAAAGCTTTGAAGGAGTAAAGCCTGTGAATATAACAAGTACTTGGAAGGTTGAGGGAGGAAAAGAGAGTAAGAAACTATAAATAAGGGGAGGAGGACAGGAGAGAGGAAAGGACGCTGGCCATAAGAATCTCTGCGGATTTAAGAAAAATAATGAATTTAATATATTTTGAGGAGAAAACCAGTCACGTGACATAATGAGGGATTTCTATGGGGAAAAGAGTTCTACAGATGACGGAGTAAAGCCTTTTTGGGATTTGGACAAAAATGTTCCAAGATGGAGGTTTGAACAAATTCTTGAGCTTTTCTCTCGCTCTATATAGTAAATATGGAAGAGGTTTTTCCTGTGCTCTGATGAAAATAAGTAAAGCCATGTTGGGATTGTGGGAATAATTTGAGTTTCTAGGAAGGTTTACCTAGTCCAAACTACCTACTCGGAGAGCATCCAAACATTGACTTATGTCTGGCAAAATGGAGGGGGGGACTGCATTGTATGATCTGTCAGGAGAGAGGAGACTGTAATGGGATTCTGTGGTTTTGTGTGTATAGTTACTCAGCGCCTCTCTCTAAACCCATCCTCATCCTATATGTTCCATTCCCCCCATTCCCAAACATATACATTTTCTCTCGCTTCCCTGAATAATTCTCTGCAAAGGAGAGAGAAAGTTGGAGAAAGCGAGAGTTGTCCCCTTTTGCTCAGAGAGTACAGTGTCAGAATAGAAAGAATTGTGTACAGTATAAAATGTGAGGGTAAATCAAATATGATCTGATCCAATAGGAGGATACAAAAGAGAACTGAGGAGTTGAATGTGAAATGAGGAATCATAGCACGGACGCTATGTGCTATGATAATCTCATGCCAACATCTCATGACAAATTAACTTTTTAAATTCAATTTAAATACAATGTGTCAGAGGCACATGCATTGGGAAATGAAAAATTGCTGGGTGCTTCCAAACTTAAGGAAGAAATTTTCCCAATGATTTATATGAGGACACATATGTTAGAAGATGAGGAGGATTCCTCGGGAATAAAATCTGCCCTTAAATACTCTGCCCTCATCCTCATCCTCCTCATAGCTCCTCATCCATGAAGAGGCTCCAGAGTGTACGGAGTCATTTCTATTGTCCAAATACGTACATACATATCTGTGTATATGTATTTTTCTTCCAGGTGTCTTACAATGTTTGTGCCCAGGCTGTGTGTAGACATTCAAAAGTATTGGAATAAGTAGCTTCGTTTTTTTCTGGGAGAGAAAGTTGTGAAGAGAGTAGTGCCCTTAGGAAGTGGATGCTGGTGAAAGTAAAGGAGTAGACTAATCGGAGCGAGTAATGTACATAGCCATGTCCTCATTGTTGTTCGAGTGTGAGTTTAGGAGTAAGGATTTTGTCCTACTTGGGAAAAACCCAGCATTGACGATTAGTCGATAGGAGAGGAAGAGAGAGGGAGAGAGAAAGTGAGGAGCTCTTGGGAAAAATGAGTGTTTCCACGAGAGGATTCAGGTTTTCTGGGGAGAGGGAAAAGTGTGTAGTGAAGAAGCTCATTCAATGGATGTTCACAATAAAAAGAAATATCGACATTTCGCATTTTCAAGAAGAAGAAATCCAATGCATGAAAACATGTGGTAAATGGAGTAGAGGCTTTTCTTCCTTTTTTTTTCAACCATCAGATTTTCCGTCCACGCGAAATGCTTGAGTGAAGAGGTCCAAGGTATAAATTACTCCTTCTTCCTCTCTTCCCTTCCTCCTCCCGGCAATTTTCCCTCTAGACACCACCCTAGAGCTAGGCTATATATGTGAGAATGAGAGAGGTGAGGAGGTGGAGAGAGAGAGAGAGAGAATAGAAGGAATGTAGATATTCTTCCTGGGACGGACAGCATGTACACTTTCCTCGGAACAAAGACAAGAAATGGTCTGGGAATGGCTTGAGCGCAGTCTGGAGTAAAATTCGTGGAGAAAGTTGTGCATGGAGCCTTTAGATAAAGAGAGAAAGAGAGAGAGAGAGAGAGAGAGAGCATTATACTCGCACCATTCCATTCCCCCAATAAACACGTGATGTTAGCCATTGTGAAGATCAAGTAAAAGGAAAGACATTTAAAAACGTGTGGAAGTATAAACTGAATGGAGGAGCTCTCGACACGATTGGGCTATGCCCAGGCACACCTGCAAACAATTCAACAATTTCTATCACTCCCTCCACACATAACTTTCTCTCTCTTCTCTCTCTTACCTCATATCATATGTGTATCCTCGTATTTCCTACTTTCTCCTTACCTTATTTCCCCTTCCTAAATCCCTGCCGTAGAATCCGCGGAGTAGACAAATATATAAAAAAAAAAAAAGCCGCTGGAGCTGAGGTATTAGCACAAGCTGAGGTAGCATTAGCAATGGAAACTGGGTTTTCAGAGGAGTATAATCCCTCTCTCCCTCTCGCACTCCATGCATCCTCGAGCTTTCACCACTCAAATTGTTGTAATCGTACGAGGTATAAAAACGTCAAGGCATGAGATGAAGGCACAAAAAGCTTTTATTGTACGTAGCATGAAACCCTCCTCATTTTCTTTATTTTCTCACATGACAACCTCTTTCCTCCTTTGCGTGTCCAATCTTTTTTATGTCCTCATAACAATCATCCCCCAACAAACCTCCAAGTACAAATTCTACAGCCACAAAAAAACTTTTTCCAACCCACCAAAAACGAGCATGAATTCCTTAATTTCTTTCTCTCTCTCTCTCTCTCTCTCTCTCTCTCTCTCTCTCTCTCTCTCCAACGAACCCCACCATTTACTTCACCTTCCTCATTCCTCCTCTCCCACTCCTAATTACCACTATTTCCTATCCTAGTAAACATACACTCCCAAACCACCAATGTAAATTTAGCCCACATTTCCACATTTTCTCTCTTTATATTTACTTTTTATTCTCTCTCTCTCTCTCTCCCTAGATTACACTTCTTTCATTTCTTAGTATAGTTCCCCCTAGATATCCACGGTCAACATCTGGAGGCTTCCCTAGTCAAATCCTCCCCCTCCTAACTCATCAAGCTGTCCACATTCTCCGGAGCTATGCCTATAAGTAGACAGTGGGATTAATTTATCTCGGCTCAATCCACCGATGTTTGTAGAGCGTATAAAGAGAGAAAAGAAGGAGAAGATTGACTAATAACCTCGGATAAAAAAAGTTGCGCTTAAAAGTAAATTAACTCCTGAGCTTATGGAAGTACCTTCCCTTATGATTTCTCCAAAATAACACACGAGGAAGAGCACTAATTTTCGAGATAAAAGCTTTTTATTAAAAGCCCCAAGTATTTTTCTTCAAGTTTATGACTCCGGTGAAAGAAAGTCATATAGACTGTTTTTTAAGTACAAGGAGATGAATGTTTGGAGGGCCCAGTTGAAAACTTTTTCCTTTAACATGTGTATAGTTTGTTACTTGAGGGTGCGGAAGATTGTAGTTGTGTTAAGAGTTTGAAATAGGAGGAACCCGCCAAAAGGACGAGTTTTGTATACAAGGAAAAACGATGAGTAAAACGACATTGTTTGAAAGTGAAATAGACGGCCAATCTATCCATCACATGTGTTTTCCATTGAGGAGGACGTCTTATGTATCACTACATATAGAGATAAAATTACAGCCTCTTGCAAAGCTTCTCTCTCTCTACTTGACTCCCTCCAACTAATCTATCTTACCTGGAGAAGAATGTCTAAGCCTAGTTGAGGCCCGAGTCTCTAAAGTAGATGAAACTTTTTCTTCTCCTAACCATTCTTATTATATTTTCCTTCTCTCATTTTGTGTCTCTCCTTGTAGGAGGAGGAATTAAGTCAATCTTGTCATAGGCTCTTCTTCTGACTATCAATTGAGCTAAAAAAAATACTCGTGCTATTTCTCTTCCAAGAAAAGCCCTTTGTGAAAATCCTTAATTTAATGGAAGTGATACAATTGTTTGGCATGTATTTAATAATTTAAATGGTCAAGTCAAATTGAGAGAGAATGACGTTTTTTGTAGTAAGTAGAAAGTTTTGAAAGGACAAAAAAATGTCTGAGAAAATGTAAAAGCAATTTCTCATCCTGAGCCAGTGGGGAAGTTGACACACATCAATGATTTCCTCTGAGGAATGCTTTGTTGACAATATGAATTCTAGCAAGTCATCCTTGATGTGTTCCAATAATAAAGATAGGACGGTGGAGTCCTCATAGCTTTAACTTGAGACGAACTTTATTATTATTTTCTCCTCCTTCTTTAAATTTTATATTTGTCCTTTTCCTCCTTTCTTCTAAGTTAATAAAGGAAAAATGTCTCTCATATATGATTTGTGGACCATTTTGAGAATGAATTTTCTTTTTAATATCGTAATTGGAATACAATTCCCTTGAATTCTCCTGTAGGTAGGTATAAAAAGCAAGAGAAATATTTGAGTAAGAACATAATTGAAAATAAGGACTTTGATCTCCTTGAGATTTAATTAGAAGAGAAGAGGAGGAGAATTGGAGGAGCATATAAGCTGTCTTTTCTGGGAGAAAGAAAACTGACTGAGTAATCAAGCTCAAGTATACTTTCTTCAAGTAGTCTACGTGATCTACCTATTGTCTAGAATAGTAGACTCGTGGAGGAGAGTTCGAGAGCCTAGAAAGACATTTGCTGGATTTTGAATATTTTAGACACCTGAAAAAGAAGGGGTCGTCGTATTTTTGGGGGTAGGGCATTTGTTCAAGTTAAATTAGGAATGGATTCTAGGACCGTATACTTTGGTACAATGGAATATATGCGTTCACATTTTAAGACATCTCTTCTCCTCCGTCATATATACCTCACTCTTGAGTATTATTTTGAGCTTATGATGGTTTTCTAAAAATGGTGTCCTAGTACTTTGTGACAGCCATTACGCTGTCACTGATGCTTTGGCTCTGTCCTTTCACTCCACTTCCCCTCCTCTTTTCTACAACTGAACTTTCTACACTGCACTGTAGTGATGAATAGAGACAGAGAGAATGGATTGGTCAGGGTAAAGGTATAGCCCTAGATACTCAAAATCTTTGGCCAAATCTGGACATAGTGGCGATCTCTTTAAAAAAAATGAAGTGACAAGATGAACCTATTTTTAACGGATTTACCTATTAAGTGTGTGCTATGAAATAGGAGAAAGCAGCAGACCCCAACTCTCTGATGTCTCAGTCCAGAGCCCTCCTTCTCTCCTTAGTGACAACTAGTCTACTTGAACACGGTCGGTATGGCAGTATGTACGTCTGGTGGAATGATTGTGGATGGAAGAGGGCTTAATGGATTAGTGGTTATTTTGCCCTCGTCAAGGACATCATATTTGCTCTATTAGAATCCATAGATTTTATGTTATACAAAACGTAGTTAAATCACGTACAATGACCTCAAGAGGCCATCCAAAAGAGAGCTGGCTGAATGAAAGGAAGATGAGATGGAGGAAATAAACCAGGGAATTTATGCTTTCAGAGATGAGGACAAGTAACATAATAAAAATAAGACCGCTTTGAAGACTTGCATTGGCTCTTCCCGAGTCTCCTGAGATATTGTTTGGGATTAGTGATGATATAGTAATAAGGAGAGGACAAAAGGAGGATTTAAATATTAGAAATGATTACTATATTAATATTGACAATGGAAATAAGAAAGGAAAAACTGGGAGAGAATCAGAAAGATAAAATGGACGAGGATTGATACTTTGATGCCATTCATGGACAATTGTAAGAATAGTAGGAGAAGAGAGGAAGGGCAGAAGAAGTGGAAGAGCAGGACAAGAGAGGAAGAGAGAGAGAGAGAGAGAGAGAGACAGGAGCAGGGTAAGTAGGGGAAAAGGGAGAGCTCTGAGAGAAGATTGATCTCCCCTTTCACTCAACCATTCCCCTCTATTCTTTATCCCTTTCTTGAAAAACTAGCCGCTCTTCATTACTTTCGCACTATACAACTTGATACGGAGATATTTCTTATTCAAATCAAAATCCACTCCACTATCACTTTCTCTGTCTTTCCCAAGGACGCCTCTCACATATGCTTCCCGCCCAACAAATGCTCCTCACATTTCAAACACTTCCCCACCATCTTTTACACATCACCTTTCATATTCTAAATCTTGGGGTTTTTTCACTACCAAAAAGCACTTTTTTCCCCAAAATAAAAGAAGAAGAAGAAATCCTTGGAAATTCCTACTTGATGTGGACTCTTAAAGAAAACGTCAAAAGACTCTTGAATGCTTTTAACTTCCAAGAAGAACAAAAAGAAATTAATTAGCAAGGATTTGGGGAATGGGAGGATGGAGTAGGCGCTATAATCAGTGGAGCTACACTTTTACTCAGACTCTTTCTCAGACTTGAATTTCCCTCAAACTCTCATTTCCTCTGATCAGTATGCGTGCAAGAGTGGAGAGCTCCAAAGAAAAGCTTTGGCTTGGTTGGGCAATATATGGGATGTAGTCCCACTTTGTGAAAAACCATTTAAGGAATCAATTTCCCCTTGAGTTCTGTAATAAACTGACTCAGCTTGTGCAGTTTCTTCTTAAGAAGAACTAACAAATTCTTTGTGGGAATTTGGAAGGATTGAAGGAGCAAAATGTATTTGCCAAGGGTTATTTATGTTAAAATGATTTGATTGGCTAAGAGTATAGATAAATGAAAGGGAGAAATTTTATACCTGATGGCATTTATTACTCCTTTTAAAAAGGTAAACTCTTTTGGGATGCTAATCTGAAAGGAGAAAACGCTGGGAGAGGGAGAGAGAGAGAGAAGGCTATATGCTATGGAGAGAAATGGGGAGGTAATTAAAAGAGAGGAAGATAATGATAAGAGCGGACAAAATAGCGGGGCTATTAATGGTTCTTAATATAAATAAGGAGGGAGGATAGGAAAGGAGGAAGACTCTCGTTCCTGTCCCGATTCCCTAATTTTCAGAAAGAAAGCAGCGGAAATTTAGGGAGAAAATCCCTGGGACACAGAGCATAAATAAAAGAAGGCTTAGATAATACTGTAGAAGGGAGAGACAAGGGATGGAAGGCTCGTTACAAAGTCGGAACATGTCAACAGCAGTCTAGTAATTAAGGATTGTCTCGGAGAGATTGGGGTATACTAGTATGGAGAAAAAGATGGTTTGCTAAATCCCCACTGCGCTCATTACTCATTAAATGTACATGAGCATTCTGTGCACAACATTTTCTTCCCCCTTTGAAGAAAACTGTTCAGTCAGCCGAGTCATTTATTTTTCTCTCTCTTCAAAGCCTTTCCTTCCTCCTCCTTCCAATTCCATACATAAACCCCATCATCCTCATATTTTCCCAATAAAATATAAAAAAGCTCGCTCCATTCCAAGTCTTATCAATCCCTTCACGATTTATTACTTCTACTGGCTTGAGGAAGCCCTCAAATTCTTACTTATTTCCAGTCATAACTTTACCACTGAATATAATTACTACACACATTCTATTGCCACTTGTACTCTTTGTGCATCTCGCTCAAGTGACTACATATAAATCTCTACGATATTTAAAAAAAAAAACATTGCATCTGATGACGGTAAGAAATGAGAGAGAGAGTACTTTGACGCTTCAATAAATAGGAAACTCCCTATATGTCCAATGTAACTCA
>JAQFXU010001119.1:0-33924 GCA_034693705.1 Spatulosminthurus flaviceps
TGAGTATAGTGACGTAAAGATAAGAGGGAGGTTTGAATGTGTTCTCATACACACGAAGTTATGCTGGTAATATAATAAGGATATGAATTTGTAGACATGAGCACGCCACAATACGCAGCAGTTCAATTGCCGGTTAATCATTGTAAGCGGCACCAATAAGTCCCGTTCCTCATGCCAAAATGCGAGGATGACCTTAAATGAAAGTTGCGTTCATGCTTGGAGTCAACGCTTCAATTGATAAGCAAAAATCGGTCCTACTTTGTAATGACGTTGAATCTAGCAGCTCTGCGTGACAAAACTGTAACACTATTGCAGTGAATTTATCTGAAGATGACTTACTTTATTAAGCAAACTACAGGAATTTAGAAACGGACCAGGGATATTGAAAAAGATACTATGTTGTAATAACCGGATGAGACGTTCATTTATGCTTATTAGAATGAAATAAATATTTCCGATATTACGATGCAACTACATCACGTAGTCCACCGTTAAGTTTAAATGCTGTAAAGGAATACTTGATACTACTGTCCATTGCGTAGGGAATTTATAAAATTACCTGTGCTATTTTAAAATCGTTCTACGAAGTTACTTTCCGTTATAGCGGAAGTAATTTTATGGCAAGTCGAAATAGAATGGAGACAGGACAATTAGGATAGAATGCAGAGATAATTGAATTTATCAATAAAATGACGATGTCAATTCATTTTATTATATCATAATAATTTGTTGGGAAAATACACAGGTTTATTGGTTGTAGACATAAGTGGAACCACATTTTCCGCAATAATGCCTATCTTCCATGGAAGCCATGAAGATCCCAGCCCCACAAGTTTCTGATGGGCACTCGCGCCTCAGCCGATGAATCTTACCGTTCTCATCAACCTGCAATTTCGGAAATAAAATAACTTGGTTAGAATAACTTGACATAAACTTGTGACCGTGGTAAACATTCGTCCTATTGTTTACTAAATACTTTTGTAAAGGATCGTACCTTATAGTATTTCAAGACGGCCAACTTAACCTTCCTCTTCTTGTGCTTGATCTTCTTAGGGGTGGTGTAATTCTTCTTCTTACGCTTCTTTGCACCTCCTCTCAATCGCAGAACCAAGTGAAGGGTAGATTCCTTCTGGATATTATAATCTGAAAGCGTACGTCCATCCTCAAGCTGCTTTCCAGCAAAAATCAAACGCTGCTGGTCAGGGGGAATTCCTGTACACAAAATAATATAATAAATTTTTTTAAATCTGTATAATTTTTAAATGAAAGGACATGTTTATCATCATAGAGGAAGTGACGAAAAATAAGCTGAAAAGTCAAGTATCAATTATTGCTTACCCTCCTTGTCTTGAATTTTCGCCTTTACATTTTCGATGGTATCAGAGGGCTCGACCTCAAGTGTGATGGTCTTGCCCGTAAGGGTCTTAACGAAGATCTGCATGTTTGGCTACCTGTAATGAAATAAACATATTCATATAATTTTTGCCAAGAAATCATTGTTTCATTAGTTGTACATGGTTAGAATGAATGGCTAATTCTTTTCCACCTGTAGCTGTTAAAGCAGCCAAGATCAGTCGCCTCTAGAATTGCCAGTATTATGTTATGCATCTACAAAATGAATTAAGACGCTGATATACTCATGTATCATGACAACCTGATACCCTTAACTTCGTCACTGTCTCATGCTTTTCCGCATCTACGCACGGCCTTCGTTGATGAATGAATTTGAGCTACACCAAAAACATGACGATTGTTCAAGTAAAATGCGGTAATATCAAATTTACGAAATACAGCTTTATTTCTGAGTCAACAGTACAAACAGCTTCTGATGGAAGTGCAAGCCGAACAGCTCAATGAATGCGAGTTAATACATGTTCCATGAATTAGAATGAGAATCTACACTAGAAGAACTGCATTGATGCAGCCATCATTTTCCGGATGATTCGTAACCTGAGCATATTTACCCCAAACTACTTTACCAGTGTTGGTTACAAGACCTAATTCGCTAACATTAACTTCAATAACAGTTCCCTTCGTGATGACCCCCAAGGAAGTGTACATAGTAGAGCTCGGATTTTTCTTCACTCCAATAATAGGTAGCTGGAAAGTAGCTTTCAATTCTGGGTGAGTCACATGAGCCTTATTGAACCTCAAACCCATTGGACGAATGAATCTCTCGAATTTAGGTGGTTTCCTCGTAAATCCTTCTCCGACGTAACAAACCTTTGTTACCATTCTTTTCCAGGCCTTTCTCTTTGTCTTCCCAGAACGAATAACCTTGAATACTTCGGATTCAGGCTGTGCTTTCACTTTCGGTATCGGTACATCCCATTTTCCAGCCTTTTCCTTCCTCTTCTGCTTTATCATATTTGAAAGGACTTTCGCTCTTGTCTGCTCCTGACGATCAAATAGATACGCTGGAATGGCTCCTTCCTGTAATTTATCATCTTTCGCCTTCGTCTTGTTCAATTTCTCTTCATGAGCTCTGATGGTCTTCTTCATCTGAATCTTCTCATTATGTCTTTGCTTATTGTACAACTTAGCCTTCAATCCCCGGAGTTTCTTCGCCTTATCAGACCTTTCATGAGCCGCACGAGCTTCCTTCTTCCGCTTCCTCTCATGGTAATCCAAACGGTATCCATACCGTTTTCGGTGAAGTTCAATATGTTCGTTCTGCGGCATGTTCCCCTGTAGCTACAGCTTTGAGGGTCGGGGAAACGCTTTAGTAAGGAGGTGAGGTTGATACCCTAATTCACCTGGATAGCTTCACCCTGAAAGACACCAAAAACTGGGGTCAGAATTTCTATCAACTCGCCCTTTAACAAAATCTACTAACTTTTTCATCGAAAAATTAGTCAAAGAGTCAAGGTGAAGCTATCCAAATTGGAAGTATCTCCTCGAACACGTCCAATTTTTCTCAAAGTCATCACGCCAGCGTATGCCCTGCATTCCTTCTTTCCAATCCCAACAATAATAATAACTAGAACCCCCACCAGCCACAATGTGGTTGGAAAGTGAGGCGGCATATAGCAAAAACTTTAGCGCGGCGTTGGTCATGCGCACAACTGTGAGCATTGAACCAACGAACGAACCAAGACGACTTGGCTCATATAAATAATTACTTAGTATTGATCAATAAGTCTAAATAATATGCTCTGCACTAATATGTACCTAATGAGCATATTGCATTTCAGATCATCCTAACCAACCTCACAATTCCAGTTAAATGCACTTCCCTACCCTCAAATTTTCTATCACCGCAATTAAATACGCTTCCCTACTCAATACAATCCTCCGTCTTTAACTCATTGATACAAAAGCCATGGTCACCCATCAGTTCCAACCTTACATCATAATAAATTCCTAAACCAGCCACTTGCCAACACTACTTTCAATATGCTTTCCATTTTCAAAAATCATAAATAAATCCATTCACAAATTATCATTTTGAATTAAAATACCTTAGCATGGCATTGCTCTAGCAGGCTTTCTTCTTACGAAAGCATGCCGTCAAATTGCCATGCTATTCCTATTCCTTCAGCACAGCCACCGCATGCCGTACTCCCAACACAAAAAAAACTACAGTAACAATACTAAACTTGGAAATAATTCGTTATTTTAATTCACATACCTTATGCAGAGAAGACTGTTCTTGAAATTTTATCCAAACTTTCCAATTTCCTCCAAATTTCCGAGATTTCAGTCCGCCGACTTGCACCACATTCAGTCTATCATGCCACAATGGCGTTCTACGACAGAAAGATGGTTGAGACGAAGAGAGCCGTCTGAGCCTTTGCATGAATTCATACCCAGCCCTGCAGAGGGCTGTACTGCACTTCCAATCTATTGAAAACCGAGTATATATTTCCTTATGCTTTTTATACCATACCCCAATAGCATTCCCTGTTTGTGTCCACCCTCAAATCGTCAATAAAGTCAAAGGCATGCATGTTCAGACTACAAAAGAAGGTTTGCATCTGTGAATCTGTGAATAAGCAATCATTGAATGTTATAACCAACTAATACGTGCATAAGGAAGTAAGCCTATAGTCCACCGCAGTTTACAGAATTGGCGGCAATAGTCGTTTGAAAGCATTCCAGCGGCTTTTGCTTTTTATATGATCACCGATCGCCGTCACCGATATTTTCATTGTGGCATTATTGGCAAAGCACATTGGTTAACAGGAACGAAGCAGACGTTTTGATGAAAGTTAACTGAGGAAACCATATAATGTGAATTTAAAGGACATCAGGATATGTGGAAAGTGATCTTGGAAACTGAAGGGTTGCAGTTCTTTCAGGGCCTTGCAGAGGTAAGCTGAACTGGTTAATTTGTATTTTTTAAAGGGAAAATACATGGTGGAAAGAGCCACTATACCTTAGTGGTGAGTCAAAGGTTAGATACGTATGCAAGCATAATATTGGTTTATTACATATGTGTTACTTTAGTGAAAAATAGTTTTGAAAGTCGAAAAAGTTGTGATTTGAATTGAAGGAGGCTGTTGGCAAGCTGAATTAAGAGTTATAGCATGATGAGGTTTGTTCAGGTTAAAAGAACGTTTACACTAAAAATTGTAAGTTGACGGGGCTTTAAGTCGTATGTAAAAGACCATCACCGGCATTCCTCCACATCTTATGTACTTACTAAGTGCACTCAAATCTCCTTTCCTTTCGTCCAAGTAAAGCTATGGTCCGGTGGTTTGAGACCAGCAGGTGTACCTTCTGGTTGTTCTTGCGTCTGAAGAGGTCTCCTCTCCCTTGTATATTTTCCCTGTAATTTGGTAAAATTAATTTAATCATTTAGTATTAAAGTTAACCTACATCTTGCCGTTCCCTCGTCATTTCAGCATCCCGTCATAGTTTCACAAGGAACATTGCTGTCCATCCAAGCAATTCAAGGTTTAGATCTAATAACGTTTTTTTTGGTTTCAGATTCACTGCCGGTGGCTTTTTAACGTGTTCAAGGGGGAGATTGTTGGAGACGAATTTTTGTAGTTAATTTTGAGGCTTTAATACCGTGGTGTTTACAAACAAATCATCATGAATACCTCCTTTTCGAGTTTGATGTGGAAGAACCAGTCGCTTAACCAAAGCTTCCACAATCAGAGTAACTCGATGATGGTCTCGACGTGAGTTATGTTATTTTTTACTTGTTGCTGACGAAGAATGATGGTTGTGCTGAGGGATGTTGAGGAACCCTGTTCTAATGCACATCTGTATTTTCCAGATATTCTATACGCCATAGGAATGACCATATTATGAGTACCAATACTCAGTTTATACTGGAACCTTTCGGAGCTCCGTTACCGTCTATGGTCAAATCTTTGCTGAACCAGACCGTTGGTAGGTGTTGTGCTATTAACTTCTATTTATTAGGTATGTTTTACAGGCGGTTTGCAGGCTTTGAATACTAAACAATATGAATTTGATGATGCAGATGGTCAGAAAATATCTTCTCGCGTAGACCCCAACGGTTGGGCTTGGTTAGTTAGTGGACGAAGACTGTATATTTGGAGACATAGTTTTGGGAATGAGTCGAAAAGGAGTAATATTATTGCCTGCAGGGAGTTATGGCTCCCTACTAGTGAACTGGATCATCAGGCGCAATTAGTGTGCATTGTTACGAACAGCTCTTCATCATCTAGCAGCGCACCGGCTTGCATAGCTGTTTCCCCTGAGGGACAGATTACTTATTGGCCCAATGTTTCTAATGACTCTGGGACCATTACAATCAGTGCAGATATTCCGGTAGGCCTTTTTTTGTTTACATATAAAATATTACAAAAGTAATTGGAAGACCATTAATTCAAACCGATACTGATTTGATTCGTGTATTTCATTTTGAGGTTTGTGGGAATCATCTAATTTCAGAAGTCCTGTAGTGATTGGTAACGAATTTTTTGTGATCTTCTATAGGGCCAAGAATGTGAATCATTGTCTTCGCTTTGGCCACACGCTTGCATATTAACCACGACTACCTCAACTGTTATGCTCATTAAACCATGTTTGGCTGGAGGGAATAAGCCATCTTTGTCATGTGTTCCACTGATACTCAACAAGGGATGGTTCGGTGGTATTAGCCGAAGAGTATCCAGTATGCTTTTTAATCCGATTCCGAGTTCTGCAGGAAATGAAACTGTAAGACCCTTATTTTTTGATGAATTCTTGCATTTGGAGCTCGCTTCATTGAGATATTGCTTTACTTTAACTTTATCATAGAAAAAATCAAAAGTAATCGTCCCGATTTCTAAAGACGATCCATCCCTACCCGGTGCCAAAAATCCTCTATTTTATATCTTGTATGGTTCGCAAGTACAAACTTGGTCATTAGGATTTGATCAGCAACTCAATCAGATTAATTTAGTAAATCTAGAGGACAACGTTCGTCGACTTTTTTATGATGCAGTATGGGTAAGTATTTTCACACAACAAAGTTGTTATAACATTTTGGACCAGCTTCACTCAACACATTTTGCTTTTGAATGTAAGTCTTGATTATCGTTTCTTCACGCAGAACGCCATAACCGCTTCAGAACGGAAGCCCGAGCAACTAAGACGAATCCAGACGTGTTTTCTGGATATTGATGCACTACCAAATCAGCATGTTGCTGTCCTTACTGCAGCTTTCGATCCTACTGATTCTAGCCCCATGGTTCATTATGGAATTCGTAAGTATCGGCGTTTTTAAAAAAGAACTTAATTATCATTTGGTTTTGATTTGGTGCTTAAGAGTACGTTTTTGTTTCTATTTGGTAACAATAAACTTTACAGTTACCTTTGATGCCAAAGAAGGAGGAAGGGAGCAAACATTTATTAGAGTTAATTATACGAGGCCGTATATTCCTTACGATGATGAGCAACGTACAACTGAACTGCACACATGGCGATTATTATCGGTGACAAACTTTCATTGCATGGTGAACTTCGACCAGCTAGTGCTAATAACTGGTAAGGCTTCATTAAGTGCGTAGGATCTAGTCATGTTATTCACTTTGTCACCCATAGTTATATTCATTTTCTGTAACTTGGACAAAATAGAGAAGCCTGAGGACCCTGCAGATATTATTGATGCTAACTCCAGTGGAGGTCCGTTTTTGGGCTTTGGTCGCATATCAGATGGAATTGTAACAGTTTTTGCTCCGAAATATGGAATCATGTCATTGAAGACAAATGCGCCAGATAATCTGTATGACGATAAAAAAGTTTTTAATTTTAATTTCAGACTTGCAGAACGACAATATACATGGTAGTTTTGGGTTTGATAGTTTGATGGTTCAATTAATTTTAGATTGGACAGCAGCTATGCAGATAGAATTAAGGTTCCGGATAATCTGGCTGCAGACGTAACCCAGTACAATTTCGACGACCTTGCCCATAGTGACGACAATGTAAACCGGCTTAAAACTGCATTCCTGGCGTTCATCACGAAAAACTACAGGGAATGCCAAGATATAATTGATAACTTATATCCTGCCAACAAATATGAATGGAGTCCTTATGAATCCATTGATAGTGATGCCTTACGTTTGTGTGAAAAGCTGATCGATGATGCTCCGCCAACGGATCAAAGGGCTGGAGCTTTCGCTAGCTCTGGTACGAATTTCTTTTTGCAATTGGATTTTCTTAAGTTCACGGTTAAGTTAATTAGCTATCTCACTAATGTTACTTTTTGTACAGCTGATCCTGACCATATGGGATACAAATCCAAACAGATAATATACAAGTGTCTGAATTCAAAGAAAGAAGTTGTAGAACTATATTTAGGTTTTCTGAACCACGTGGGACTGTTGCAGCAGGTACTTAATAAAATAGGGATAATATTTACAGTTATGTAGCTGTGCATGTAAAACTTCTAGTTCTAATTTTTAACTTGAATAATATTCGTTGTCTTTATTTTTCCGTTTTCCTTTTAGTTATCTCGAGTGGTTGTGAAAGAAGACACTGTTGCGAGTGCGTCATTGTTATACAATGATTATGAAAAAATAGGGTTTGCCCTAGCAATCCAGCAGCTTCAGGCGGAGTAAGTTTTAAAATATATATCAACAGTAATTATTATTGTTTCACAGAATGGTTCCAGTACATTTGCGTTTACGAAAGGTCTCTCAAATTAAGTATCAGTGTGGGTGAAAGTGAATACGCACTAATGTTTATATTAACTTCTCAGGCCACCTTACCGTGACGTACTGGAGCATGCAATCAATCTAATGGTGAAGTCGCGATCGGAACGAGAAGTCCAAGTTCGGTCATCTCACTTAGGATTAAACGAACAATTTTACAAGGATGTTTCCAAAATTCATCAAATCATAAAAGGCTTGGTGATAATAGAGGAAGAGCAGTTGAACCAAGCTTTACCTAAGGATATGCCTGACATCGTAGGCCGAGTAAATGAAATCATTCTAAAAAGCCTAAATGATATGTCCACGGTTTATCTAGCTGACAAAATAACCAAAGTACGAAACAGTCTTGTCACTCCACTCCTGGAATCGTCTTCCAACCAGTATGAAATTCAGAATTGGGTTGTCCATGGGAGCACGCTACCTCATTTGCTCAAGCAGCATCATATGATCGTTGCAAACGGTCTCAACGTCACTGAAGATGGGGGAATCCGAGCCAAGCTTTCAAAGGAACTCCATGAATTTACTGATTTGATATTGGATGGGCTGAAAAAGAACGTTGAAAGCTTGAGAAATTCTGATCGTTACAATCAAAGGCTGAAAAAATTTGAGGAGGTCAGGTACACTCTCCTGAACGAGTTTCTCGAAATCAAGGACTACGACAGGGCATTGGGAATGGCAGAAAAATACATCGACTTCGGTATCATCGTGAGGTGTTGCGTCGAGCGAGAAGATTATGACATGTTGGAGCATTACTTCCAAAAATACGACTCTCTGAATTTCCCTGAATTTACGTTTGAATGGTTCGTGAAGCAGAAGAAGCAACATGAACTTGTAACGAGATTTACCAACAGTATCGCGAAGGACAAACTATCTCTGTTTCTAGAAGGATACCCAGAAATGTTATGGCATTTCCAAACTATTATTGGAGAGACACGTCAGGCTGCTTTCACTTTAAAAGTTCTTGCAAATTCCGAAGAAACTGATGCAGAGGATCGTTTGCTTTTCCTCCAGCTTTCGAAGTTAGGGATGCTAGCCTCTGGAGTTACCCCAGATGCAGTTGATGAAATGCGAGAGTACGATGAAACGAATTTTAAAGAAGATGTAGATCTAGATAAACTTAGCAACATGAGCATCAATGAAATGGGAATTGCATCGTCTGTGTCAAGTTAGGAATGTTTTTCATCAATTACTGAACACTGAATGTAGTGAATCACTACATTCCAACTGTAACAGTTGACGCACTTCTTTTTTCCAGACCGCAGTAAAGTTAGGCATGTTTTTAACTACACTATGTCATGTTGATCTCTACCGTGTATCAAACCTTTCAGACATTTTTGTTCAACCATCTAATAAGTGATTTATTTAATTAACTAGGCATTTGGACGATAAACCGTGCACCAGATATTTGGAGTGAAAATAGTAGAATAATAGATGCTAAAACGTTCATAATAATAAATGTGTATTATACACTTAAATAAACTTATTGTTTTTCAACTTTAACGCTCATTGTATTGTTATTTCGTTTCTTTATCTTAATGCTGAGTGACTAAGATTTTGTGAAATCAAAGTGGGTTAACCACCAGTCTCGTCAATTCAATTGATTCACCTACACCTTCTTACTCTTTTGTTCTTCCAAAGCCTTCCTATACTCCTCGTGTTGCTTTTCAACATTTTCTACGTACTTATCAAGGTCTCCTAAAGGTTTGTAGTATATGTGTACTAACTGAGCACCAGAAAACATCGCAAATAGGGCAGCCGCTGTGAAGCGAAGGTAAGGACCCCACTCAACTCCGGCAGGCATTTTAACTATAGGTTCTCCTCCGTTTAAAAAATATCAAGTAGAATATTCAGGCTGACTTGGGTTGAGCAGATTTCTGCAACCGGGTTAGGATTTCTGGTGGAATTTGATAAGATTCTTGGTTCTCTATAGATTCGACGATTTCTTCAGCCTTCCTCTTCTTGAAGGTATGATCTGCAAGGATAAAATACGACACAAAAACGTGGATCTTAGATTTATTTAACAGCCTCTGTGACAGTGTATTATTTAACATTTTATGCATGCCCGTCGTCGATTTCAGGTCCCAAAGCAGAGCATCTCAGCTCAGTCAGCTAACATCCTAGTAGGAGATTAATCAACTCGAACTTTAAACTCATGTACGTACTCGCTGTTCCCTCGTATTTCATTCCAGCATACTCAAATATAATATGGTTGTCTCTACATTTCCATTGTTTCCAGTTTCTAGTGAAATATCTGCTCTAATCTCGATAATATTGTATACACAATAACCGGCACTAGAACGACTTCAATAACTATTATTTAGCTTTGTATAGTCTATTGTTTCTGAAATGCTCCCAGCAATATTATTCGTTGATTTGCACATAATTTTCGCTTGCGCTCACAAACGATTATATTTACTAGACTTGTACATGTTTTTCTGACTGACGGTGAATTACTTTTTGTGTCATTCAATACTCGCCCATTGTCACACAATTTTATGACTTGTTCAAATTCAACTCAAAAAGGACATTTTTCTAGAAAAGACTTGACTCATCTACAAGATACTTACAAAAATTTACTTCGCCAACTTTCCAGTTAATCATAGAAAACTCTAGAGATGCCCCAAGCACAAAGAAAATAGGTAGAAACCGATATAGTCCGAAGGTTTTCTTTCCAGGCCAAGCATTCAGGAATTTCTGCAGGAACCGATTGCGAAATGCAGCCATCACATTCTACTTTCTCAATTCCCATTCATTCCACTTTCAAAGTTAAAGGCTCCAACAACAGCTTCAACGAAAATTTTCTTATTTCAACCACTAAAATCCTGGAAACCAAAAATATTTTCTATTTTAAACCATTATATGACTTACAACTGCAGCTTGTACACCTTTACTTTTCCCTACCCTACATAAAAATTTTCTTTTCTTTATATAGCAACAGTTCCAGGGCAGCAACATAGAGCTTCATCATCTTTATTGACATGTTAAGTATAAATACATATTCCATTAAAAACACACGAGATAACATTAATTTCCGCATACAATTACAACCTGCGACACCCCACGTCTTTTCTCTCTACATTATTTTTTTGAAAACACAACAACATACATACCTACTGGCCAAGAATTTTTAAAAATACAATTCAACTTCGTAAGCAATATTTAAATGTAGAGTTGCTCACTAAAGAGCTTCTACTTAACACACGAAAATATTTCACACTATATTCACACCTTCACCGGCTTCTTGCCTCTCTTTCTTGCTTAATTGCGTACATCCTTTCACTCTGCGTACTTTCACTTAGCATTCGTACTAAGTATACCTTCGTCAGTGATTTTTAAAAACTCTTTCCAAGCAGTTTCAAATTTCAAACACGTAAAACGTATAATTTAGTTGCTCACAATTAAATGCATGCAGGTTAAATTACAAAATAATCACTTGATAAAAATTTAGCTCAGGTGCTTTGCAATAATAAATAATTATAATTATTCCATGCTAATACTGCTACCTTTTCAATGCTTATTATGTTATTCCGGGAAGCTGTTGATCTGCAATTTGCAAGTTGCTTTTTACATTAATGCAAGTTCACTTCTTGAAATAATTATTTGCACGCTGAAAAATATACTTGCAATTAATTTGAGCGCTGTATACTAAATAAAAATGACTAAATAATATATGTATATATGATGGATATCAAGGCTTCGGCAGTTCGTCACTCACGATATAGCTGAAATATGTGGGCCCTTATAAACTGTGTCACATGAAAAGTATAGTAGAGAAATGTATATACAGTGCGAGCGAACGTGAGTGTTACATATATAAATGTTTAAACGGAGGCTGATTGGATTCATGAACACGTGCGCCGATTCCGGCCTAGGTTGGGTTTTAACTTTTTAGCCGAAATGTTTGAAAGAGCTTCGTGAAATGAATGAGGCTTGATAGTCTAGCTATAGAGTGGAGCTTTATCACTCATAAGAGCTACATGTGTGTACATACTGTAAAGTAGTGAAGGTATCAAGCTTTTACCTTGTCTCCTACATTTATTTACTTTTAATGACTAACTTCATTAATAATTATCTATTGGAAATATAGTTAAGAATTTACTTAGACCCATTGCAATGCTGTGAAATTGATACACTGATAAAATTGGGATTTGTCCTTGTGAAATCGCCATAGTGAGAATTTTTTTTAGCAAGTATTAAGATTTATTCGGGCTGACTAGTTCCTCTGATTGTTCGTGTGTGCCTGTGACTACTACTACTGCCCCATGGAATAGTACTATACCGAACACGTAAGTATAGTGTCTAGACTGCATGTTTTATTAATTGATTGTGTTATTAATTTACTCCAATTAATTTATGATGAGTTATGATTTATGATGATGAATCCTAGTGATGCATGATGTTTCGAAATTATTAGAATTTGCATGATGTGGAAGAATCTCGTGATTTTTAATTTTAGTGATTATTTTTTGAAAATTGAATTTTTTAGACTGGATTGTTTTTTATTTTGAATTAAAAATTTTATATTGCTGGGCTGAAGATGATGATAATAAATTTATTGTTTCAATGAGAGGGATATTGTAAAGTGTAGTACAGTGATTTAAATTGTTGAGGATTTAATAGAAATCGAATGCAGTGGAATGATAGTTTACGATAAAATTATGTACATACGCGGTCATATCATGTCAAGAAGAAAGTCGTCCATGTCCATGAGTGATGACGACAAAATGGCTAGATATTTTTTTACCATAAGTTAAAAATCGGATTGGGATTTTAAATTACTTTTTGTATTTGTTACTTTACAGAGAAACTATACAGTCGTGGGTAATTTATAGGTTGAATCAACTGATTGTGGTTTGACGGAATCACGCCTCACACCACTTACTTATACGAGACTTCACTGGAGAAGCAAGGAATGGTCAAGTTGTGATTTAGTTGTAATTTAAATTCCTAGGACTAAAAAAGTAATTAGAGAGAAGGGACCGCTGACAATGTCTCTGTCGAAGTTAGGCGCAGTGAACCTTGAGACCGTGGGATCAAATACAGCAGGTCCTGGTCCTTTAAGTAATTTACCCAAATGGCAACTTGCAATACTATTAGGCGGTCCTGTGCTTCTAGTAGGTTTGGGAGGGCTGTGGTACTGGAGATCAAATAGGAGAGGAAGTGGTTCTTCGGGTATCAAACCATTCCCTGGAGATACTAGTTCATCTAGTACTTTAAGGAATGGGCTGGGTACTGCAGACAGTGCAGGTGGTGATGCGGAGGTAATGTTTGTTTTGTCTTTGACACATTCTGTGTGCATATGTTGAGATGACGTCGATCGATTTTGATATAATCTTTTTTATGACTCAATGATTATCAGACTCCATCCAAGCCGAAGTACATCGTTTTGAAGAACGCTGGGAACGATTTCTTCAGACAGGAAAAGTACCAGGATGCCCTTAAGAAGTACACGCAGGCAATTGAAGAGGAAACTCCAAAGAATGCAGAAGATCTTGCTATGTTATATCAAAATCGAGCAGCAGTTTTTGAAAAGCTGGTATGCGTGTTAGCGAATTTCTAAATGAAAGTATGGTATAATGAAATCGGCGTGAAATTAAATACGAATAGTCCCCATTGAATATCCTATTTATGGATGTGTATGCGTGTAAAACCTTTTGTATAATCTGCCTGCTCTTTTATAGGGTGACTTTAGTAGCACAATCAAAGAGTGCTCGCAAGCTCTGGAACTTAATCCGAAGTATATCAAAGCTCTTAGCCGTCGATCAAAAGCTTACAAACAAACTGGATTTTTGGATGAGGCGCTGGAAGACATCACAGCAATCTGTATTCTGGAGCAGTTTCAGCATCCCTCCAGTGTTCAGTTAGCAGATGATATATTAAAAGAACTTGGGCAGCAAGAAGCATCTAAATTAGCTCAGTCTAGGAGGCTAGTTGCTCCTTCAGCACACGCTGTGAATGCGTTTTTGAGGTCATTTTACAACGACCCTATAACTATTCTTTGGAACCAAACTGGAGAAGGATCAGGGGACTCGTCTGGAATTGAAGGAATGAAGTGTGTGACTTTTGCGTTTGAAATTTTGAAAGAAAATTGAAGAGACTCTTAGTTTAATTGTTAAATGGCATGGAATGTATGTGCACATATCTTTTTTTACACTTCCAGAGGGTACGCTGCAGCAGTTCAGAAGCTGCAGAAGAGGGACTATGACTCAATTATTGACTTATGTTCAGAAGAAATTGATAATCCTAATTCAGAGCATTTGATGGACGCGTACCATCTACGAGGAACTTTTAGATTTCTATGGGGAAGTCGAGATGGTACCGTAGAAGACCTGACCAAAGTCATTGACTCAGCGACTAATAACCTAGTAAGTCTCCTAAGTAGTGTTTTTCAATGAATTGACGAGAACACAAACATAGTTCATATCATCTATTTATACTTGACACAATCAGTATCTTCAATCCAATCAAGCCATTATTTTATTTCAGGAAAAAGCCAGTGCCTTGGTGAAGTTAGGATCTTTTCACGCTCTTCAAGATAATGATCAAGATTACATGAAATGTTTCGAAAAGGCAGAAGAATTAACTTCAGATAATGTTGACGTTTTTCACCACCGAGGTCAAGTTTTGTTAACCAAAGGAGTTGTGGATGAAGCTGTGAATCAGTTAGAGCGAGCAACAAAAATGTGTCCAGATTTTGCTCTGGCAGCTGCAAGTCATTTGTACATTTTATACAGACTGCATGTTCATAATGAGAATTCCACCGGTCGTGACGAAGTTTTTAAAAGCTTTCCCAAACTTCTACGCAAGTTCCCTAACTCACCGGATGTGTTTAACTTGTATGGACAGGTATAGTAAATACTAAATACCTTCGAATATCTTTTCAATTGTGTTGTACTCCATTTATTTACTTAACCGTTTTTCTTCGGTGTTCGCCGTTTAGGTACTTATGGAAAATCAGCAATTTCACGAAGCCGACCAACAGTTCGACAAAGTCTTGGAACTAGACCCAACAAATGCGTCTGTATATGTTCATAAAGGTACATATGCCGCTATTGACTTGACTCTATCCTGTTACTATATTGATCTGCTCCTATTAGTGCTAACGACTTAGTGAGCAGTCTTGTCATTAATAGCTCACAGTTTGAATTACTATAACTTCTGATTTCTGTGATTTCAGCTATGGCACAGTTCCAAATAAATCGTGATCCAGACAAAATGATTCAGACATTAAGAGATAGTCTTAAGATGGACGACAGAAACGAGTTTGTTTATGAGACACTAGGAACCTTAGAACTGCAAAGGTAACTTCGAGCTAAATTTTTTTGCATTCATTCTGTACTTTGAACCAAGAGTGAAAAGAACTAATTTTTTGGGAGGAGTAAAAACGGTCTCTTGCTTTATTTCATTACCATTTGTTTTTTGATATTTTTAGTGGTAACTTAGACAAGGCAGTTGAAGCTATCGGAAAAGCTTTGGAATACGCAAAATCCTTCCAGGAAATGATGATGCTGTCGTCTCTCAAGAAAGCTGCTGAGGTGCAAGTCAAAATAAAAAACAAAATTGGATTGCAAACGCCTGTGTTTCCACCTATGCCGAACGGAACTCCTGTGGCGTAAAATGGCAGAATATTTTTTTCGCAACCCATATTCCTTCAACGATAGTCTGATCAGTTGCGCTCCAAATTAATATTTGAATAATGCACCGACAACTATTTAACAGTTGTGTGTGAATAATATATAGTCCTTGGGCACATTTTGACTTGAGTTTGATATAGTTTTCATCAGAACAATAATAATAATATATGCCTTAGTCATCAAAAAGCCTAAGAATATGGTAGTTGGTTTTACCTTTACGTTCTATTCTTCTGGTGGAACTTGGGATTGTTTTTGTTTTTGAACGCTTATTTTTACCCATAACATGTATTGGTATCTTCATTTTCAATATGCGGATCTACTAGTTGTTGCATTGATGTTGGGTGAAAGGTGAAACATTTAAAGAGCTTTATCCGCTAGCGCAACATTAACTAGTAATATGCAATATCTGTATTTACTTCCAGCCGTAAACAACGAGCCTATATTAATTCAATGACAATTTTCTTACAGCCTCTTCCTCTGTCGCTGCATAAATAGAATCATAGTTGAAGTATAATGTAAATGATTTAATGAATAATGTCACGAAATATTTAAACTTGCCTAAGGGCCATTATCACATTGTCTCTTACACTTAAGTATGCCGTAAAACATATATATTACTCAGTCTAAAAGAAAAATATTATGCCGAATGAGCACGGTCGCCTCTGCTTCTGTGGTTAATATATTAACAAGTTTTTCGATGGAGTCGATTAGTGTATTTATATTTATTGTTTAGTATATAGCATTACTTGTTGTAGTCGATATTTATGCCCTGCAAAAGGAAAAATTTCAAGTGTTTACGGTAGTAGAGTACGAGCAAGACCGTAATATTACTATAAAATGAAGTGTGAACGTAATTATACATTCATCAGCTGGATTTGGTTAGTGCAAAACGAACGGGAGCTATGTTGATAAATTATTTATGTAGGTTAATCCGTTTATAGTTTTAGTATAAAAATTTGAAAAGCTAACTGAGCAAGTTGAAAAGTTGAATCTTAATATTTTCTAATCAAAGTTGGTTAATTTTTATTTCATGATACGATACATTACTTATGATAATTAGTGCTATTTTGCTCAAATTCTCTGACACATTCATCTAATAAAATAATTTACGTAATATTTGTGCTGCTCCAATATTTTTGTGGTCGCCTTCAATTGTTTAGGAGTTATTTTAATTGTTCAATACAATTGCGAATTAAGGTTTGAATCCGAAATCCGAACACATGAAATTCAACAGATTCTGGATTCTGAAGCGCGTAATTTCTAGTAGAGACATACAAAAAATGAAAAAATACAGAACACTTATGCTCAACTGACAGGGTGACATAGATAGGGGCACGAGAATTATTCGGAGAAAGTGGCGTATAGTTCGTCTTATCTCTCATACATGTATGTATGTCAAAAGGAATTGCCCTCTTCTAGGTTATCCTAAAAAACCTATGGCAAAATGTCGGGTTCTCAATGAAAGACGATACCGACACCATGCTTTTCGCATAGTAACCCCAATGCTCTATACTCGAGACAGTATATTACTTCTGCAGTTTCTATATAGTACTCATGTTGTGCTGTGGGAAAAAAAGCGGCACACAAATATACCTAACTTGTATGCATTCTTCATTCACTCCGGTCTTGGCACTTTGACAACCTGATTAATATAAGTGTAGCAGTAAAATTTCTTTACCGTCAACACACACACGAAAACGTGATACCAAGCTGAATGACGAAATATTTCTACTTTTCATAAAAAGAAATGAAATATTTAGACAATATTTATGTACAATACAATATTTTATTTTCTACAACAATCTGCTCCCGGCATTTCAGCAGTAAACATACTTCATTTGAATTTAACAGTGGATCTTAAATTATTCACGACTAAGTTTCACTGATGTTTCCAAGTTGTAATGCAGTTTTGAAATTAAACTAACTCCAATTAATAAGATACATAGATATTTCATGTACTATCCCGATGGCTTGACTCGAAAGAAATGTTTTTTGTTAAAATTAAACATCGTAACCCCGAAGATGACGTTTGCCGATAACTTCACCAATGTAGAACCAGAAAGCGACTTCTACTCCTACCAAAGTATTCAACCAAGCCTCCTGCAAGAGTAATCGCTAAATGATTAGCTCAAAATTCTTTTAAATAAAAAATACATTTCATCAAACCATACTTATGCGTACTTCGCCCACAAAAATGAATACTTACTCGAACAGTTAGTTGCTTGTAGCGACCAGTTCGGGCAGAGTTAATAATATTTCGGATGCCCCCGATGGCCTTGGGAATGTCTGCCGGGGTTGGAGGTGCCAATTCGACCTTGGCGTACTTCATAAAAATTGCCATCTTCGGCTTGGCATCATTCAGCAGTCCTTCGAAAACATTAAAATACAATTTAGCCTATGGAACTACAACTTCATCTACGGCACTTCAAGTATCAAGATACGTGGTCTACAAAAAGTTCATTCTTCCATATGCAGACCTATTTAAAAAATCTAAAAAGCAGACCAGAATACTCAAATTTTACTATTACTAGCATATAAATTTAAATAACTGCAATTTTTAAAAATCAAAAAATTTCACATACATAGAACCTTACACCTTACTGCCTCGGTTATCTAATCTCTCTAAAATTCAACATTAATGCCTTAAATGTGTTTATAAAATTTTATTCAATTACCTTGTGCAAGCACGGGAATCTTAGCCACCAACTTGGACATTTTTAGTTAATTTTCTGGATTTCCAATATGATGATTTCTAAAATTCAAATATGGAAATCCTTTGCTATTACAGTTTCCAACACGAATACCGATCGAATAGTGCTAGAGCTCAATGTGACTATCCTCAATCCTTCATGCATAAGTATGTATCTCAATTCTTAAAAACCTTGCCCAGATCCATTGAGTATGCTGACCTCTTTTGTTGAGCAGACGTCAAAAATGTACCTTTCCAGTGTCTCAGCCTAACATAATTACAACAAAGAATTGTAGAGGGCGAGGTTCAAACAGAACCAAAATTGGAATTTCTTGGCTCTCTCTTAATTGGCTATTCGGTTTTGTCTTCATGTGGTAGTCCAATGAAAGCTCTTCCCTCGTGGAACTGAAACGGTTAACGCGGCAGTGATGTCCTGATATATATATCCCATTTCATGTCTACTTAATTTTGACATTCAAATCAGATCATTATCATACTTAGAAACTTAGAATTATTTATTCACCTTTGTGAGTTGTCAACTGAAAAACCTAATCTCTGAGTGTAGTGGTAGTCCATTTCCTATTTTTTGCCTTTAGTTAGCGTGGTCGTCATTGTTGAACAGTTCGTAATAGCAGAGGGTTGGGTTTGTAAATTCATCTGAATTTCGTTTCGTGGTTTTTCAAAGGTAAGAAGCGAAATTAACGTTGCTAAATTATTTTTTGAGTAAATTTTGATACATAGTTGATTATGATCATTACGACATTCAAGCTTTAGAACTTATCACATTCTATGAAAATATATTTTTTTAATAATCATGCTTGAATTATGCTTTTACATGTGCTTTGTTTAAATAATTTTTCAGAGGGAATAATTTATTAACTTTTTAACTGACTGCAGGATGGCTAAAGAAAGCAAAATGAATCAGCAAGAAATTTCACTCGGGGCGTGGGACTCAGACACGTTGGACAAAGTCTTAGTCCGTTTCATTAATGAACTTTTGCAGAACTTGTCTTTACCATCATCCGCGCCACAGAGGAAACTGTTCACTTCGAAAGATCTTCTTAGTCTAACACCTGCACAATTCCGAGAAATTGTAGGCTTCATTTTTCAAGAAAGGTGCCCCAGTAGACTGAGAGCTGCATTAGCAAAGGTACGTGACAGTTGGCGATTGTTTTGATGTGTACACTTGGTAAGCCATGTTTTGACAAATTGCTGATCTATAGGAAAAAGTTTCTGAATGCATGTTGAAGGTTGTTAGGATGTAGTCATATTGCAGTTTTGACGGCACGTATGCTTATATTGCAGAGAGATTCGAAGCTGGAAAAACTCGACTCGTTCAATGATCTTTACAAAGACTTCCATGTCAGCTTTGATACTGAGCCCATAGCGCTTTACAGGGCATTGAAAAGTTTATTTCCACCCGATCTGGATTTATTGCGACCATCCGTTATTTTGAATCCATCAGAAGGTGTGATAAATTTTTATGCATCATGTTTCTATTGTATTGGGTGCTGCAGTGGTAATTCATTATGTATAGCTTGGATTTGTTTCGTTTTTAGATAGCCTGAGGACCCGGAAAGTTCTAAGATACTTAACTGGTCTGGTGTTGTACGTTGATGGCAATTATGAGGAATTTGAAGAAGTCAACAACCAAGTTATCACTGAGTGTATTGAACGGAACGCCTTGATTAAAAAGCTAGATGATTTAAGAACCGAGATTAACCATAAAGTGATCGAGCAGGATTCCTGGAAAACACAAAAGGAAACTGTGAGTTTGAAATCATTAGGAAGATGTTGGAGCTGAATTCAGTATATATATATATATAGTTTATTCAAGGTCGATTCGGCTTTCACCCTTACAACCGCCATTTGTTCGTACAATTTATATTGATTTTAAAAATTCTGTAGTCGCTGAATTCAGTAGTTTGAATATTTTTTTTGAACAGATGAAGCTTGAATCACAAAATAAAAAGCTAGAGATTGAAAAACTTGAAAGATTTACTGCAGATTTGGAGGAAAGGGTGCAAAAGGAATCCTACACTTACAACCAGCTTGTGGATAAAAAGAATGCAGCATCCCGAGAACTTGAAGCAGTTTTGCAGGAAATCGAGAAAACTTCAAATTTAGTTGTCAAGTCGCCTGAAAGAATTCTGGAAGATATGAAGGCTGAGAAGTTGAAAGTATTCATAGCCATTCAATTGATATTGCAGCAATAATTCTTTAATGCTGATCTTAAGACTATTCTCTATTTAATTTGGTTTAATCTATTGGCCATATATTTTTGTAGTTACTACATTTGAATCAACACAAGGAATCCTGTAGCCAGAAGATGCAAGAAATTTCAAGGGAAAGTGCTCGTGTTGCAGCTGTTACAGAGGGAGCTGCAAAAGCTATTTCATTTTACGACGAATTAGTCCGATTAATGCAGGAGACTCTGTGAGTGACTTTTTCATATTAACGTATTTTTGCATTGACTTCTGGTTTCTCCATTTCTGCTTAACGAAATACCAAAATCGTGGTAATGATTAATAGTAATTCCGAATTACTAATCAATTCTTTGATTTAGTGACGCAAAGAATTCATGGACTGAAAGCCAAGCTAGCGTACCGCTAAAATGTCAACAAATAGAGGAATTGAAAATGAAAATTGAAAATCTAATTGTAAGCCCCGCCGCGCCTTTCGATTCAACCATTCAGATACGAGATTTGAAAAAACTACTTGAGAGTCTTGAAATCCAATACGAAGACCACGACAGGTAAAAAGTTCGGGTTGGAAGTTGGGGGCATTATTTTCAAAAAATATTTTATGGCAGAACTTTAAAAAATCGTTTTATAAGCATGATGCATCCTGCAGCATATCAGTTTTTGGGCTATAGTTTATATACTATGTATATACTATACATTGTATGTGCTTTTTTAGTATTTTATTTTACGATCTTCAACTAATTTGTGTACAATTTATGGACACAATGCCATTGGAGGTTGCACTTGACATGGTTAGACAGTTTTACATCTTCAATTGGTCTCTTCTAGGTATTTCAATGAGCTGCAGGAGGATTTGAGCGAAATAAAAGGCCAAAGTGAAAACCTCTCAGCCTTGCTACGCCAAAAGCAGAACAAAGCTGCTAAACTAGAGAGCTCAGTTAAGGACTATGAGGAATATATACTGGTTGAACTTCCTCAAAAACGAGCTGAATTTGTACGAAACTCTCCCTTCTTCTTCTGAAATTATAAAGATTTTTAGTTGTTTAACCGCAAACCATACTTTTCTTGATTACTTCCAGGAGGAACTCATTCACAGTACCCTACAGACCTTGAAGCAAGAATTTACTCCAGGCATTTCACATGATCATACATCATGAGTTTTACGCCGTAATTAAAAATAGATAGCAACTATAGATACACATTGTGAAATATTTTTAGCATGTATTTTTTGGTAGTAATATACAGATAGCTTTATTTTACCTAAGCTCGGTCTTCGCTTTTTTAGTTTTTCAAGAACAGTTTATATTTATTGTAAAACTAGATGTAACCCAAGCTTAATATGTATTTGAATATTTGAAATAATATCGGGTATAATTTTTCGCACTTACTTGCAATTACTTTGTGATTTTTTTTAAACCTCCGCAATACGGATTACAGATTACAGTATTGATAATTATAAATTGGCATTGTACTCGTCATCTGTACTTTGTCAACCGGCAAGTTTCCAACACACTGAATGTCAGCATTAAATATTGGTAAATATGCCATGAAGCAATGAAAGTTCAAGCCAACTGGAGCTGCACATTTGTACAGGCTCTCTGTGTTGGTTCTACTTACAATTGCAAGTACTCACTTTTTTCAATATTACGGAAATCTTACACAGGGAAGCGCACCTTGCAGTCCAGAGAACCAATCACTTTGGTTTCACCTTCAGCGGGTTTATCATACAAGTAAAACTGGTTTCGAAGCTGCGATGAAAAATAAAAATACAAACCACAACCACACAAGTTGAACTACGCACCTTTGGTATGGACAGCAAGTAGTAAGTTAGTAAGTAGTAATCACTACAACTACATTAAAGTGCTCGGCATTAGTAAGCGTTGTGTGCACCGCGAAATAACTAGCATTAAATTATTTATGCTTACGTTTTTATCAGGGCATTATGAGAGATCTGAAACTCTAATCACCGGGGTTGAATTGTCAGAATGCAATACATAATTGCAGCAAGAAGTTACTCAAACTAAAAGAGTGTCAGTTCACTCATTAGTATGCCGTACAGGTGAATATTTTTCCGTCTGACAGGCTAGGAACGAACGTTGAAAAAGCTTACAACTAGTTCAATGTATAAATACCAGGCATTACAGGGGCACTATTTGCAATTTATGAATTTTTACGTCTTATGGTTTCCAAGTTCAAAACCATAATGCATTTTTACAAGAAAATATTATTCATCGTGCTGATGATTCTTGTGGCTATTTGTTTTCTGACTGGTTTGTCAAATTTTGACGACTCACTTGGCACACCAACATTTTTGGAAATCAAACTTTCTAAAAATTTACGATACAGTCAATACAAGTCTGATAATATTGGAGATCTTTTTAAGAATACAAGAGGTTCCAATATAAATGACACAACTAATCACAGTTTTCATACATCTGGATTAGGAGCGGAAGATTTTCAGTGGGATGAAATGCGTGAAAGAGTAGACAGGGTAAAGAGATTGTGTATGAAATATCATCTTGGTAACTATTCTTTTCCTAACGGTTCAAATCGATTGGGATTAAAAGATCCAATTACACCTCTCTATTCCTACTTCTTTCATGATCGGTAAGATAAAGTTACGTATGGCAGTATGCGAACAAAATAGGCAGTTTGCGCAAATTTTTACGTATGTCTCCCGTATAAAACTTATAGCACTTATAGAACGTATAAACCAAAATTTTGCATGCAATTTTTGGTTTATAAGTTCTATAAGTGCTATAAGTTTAATACGGGACAAACGTAAAAATTTGCGCACTGCCTATTTAGTTTGTTTACCTGTGAACTTTAAAAAATGAGTGTCAAAAAAATAATAGTAATTATTATTACATTTATACAATCTAGGCAAACTAACCAATGTAAATGTTTTTTAAAATTTCAGTGGTCATAAGTTAGCCTGGTGTCCAGTGTACAAATCTGGATCCACAACTTGGCTGTACAATATGATGATCTTGAAGGGCTACTCCGAAAGCTATTTAGCACACCCCCCAGACCAGTTAAGTATAATTGCTGAAAAGATTTTTGAGGATGCTGCACCAGGCAAAGATTTTGACAATGCGTACAAACTACTGGTAGTCCGGCATCCATTCCAAAGGCTTATTTCAGCTTACAAGGATAAGCTATCAAATTCAACGATAGGTTTGTAAAAAATTTAATTTACCTGCTCTTGCTGCACTCAAATATATGTATATATAACTTTATTTAGAACAAGTGTGATGGATCACCTTTATTGTATACATACCTGCATCTACATTATAAATATATATACATCACACACATATTATATGATCAGTCAATTAGAAGTCCATCTGAGGACTTTGTATGTGATGTTTTTAAATTTATTCACAATTGCTGTACAAGAAAGAACCTTTTTGATTTTTTAGCTGATGAATGTTAACATGAACAAAGTATGGATGATATGGGCGTCGCCCGAAAAGATTCCTTAATAAATTCAATTCAATATGATCAGTCAATGCTACAGCGAGCTCTCTAACAACAACATGATATGTGCCAACAACAATAATATAACTTGAGATTATGTAAAGTTAGTTTTTCGATGAAATATGCGAGAGAAATAAGAAATAAGTAGCGGTTTTACGGAAAAGAAGTAGTGACAATAACCATTGTTTGCTTGCTCTGACTATATAGGATTCCAACACGGGACATTTTATTTTTACGAAAAGTACGGAAAGAAAATAGTATCAAAATTCCGAAAAAACCACACCATTCTTCAGAAAGAACCAACATTTGAGGAATTCGTCCGATATTTGATAAAGACCGATCTTGTTTACTACGCGGATGACCATTGGCTTCCGGTTTATCTCTCTTGTACTCCCTGCCGAGTTTCCTATGATTTTATTGCCAAAGTTGAAACGTACACGGCAGACCAGAAATACGTAATTGAAAAAATGGGACTCTCTGGATTACTAGAACCCCGGTGGCAACACCCTAGTGGCCCTAATCATGACAAACACAAACCATCATCTCTGGGTAGGGCTGACCAATATTTTTCTCAGTTAACAAAATCTCAGGTTACTGAGCTGTACAAAAAGTACTATTTAGACTTTCAATTATTTGGCTATTCTTACGAAGAATATTTGGAGCTGGCTAAGGAGGAGTGATTGCAGGATTGGTGGTCTCTTCGTTTAGATATAGTTTTTGTAACTGCTCGTTTCACCATTTTAAAAATCAATACTACTAAAAAGTTCTACTTATTGCTATGTATGACGATAGCTGCCGTAATTTCACAGTATGTGGTTTACCTGTAAAACTGAATTTTCTTGATATTTTAAAAAGATGAGTTATGGAATTTATTGACTTTCAAAAATACTAATCACGGGAAACGGACCAATATTTACTCTTATGTGTGGGATTATGTTATTGCCTTTATATTTTACAACACAACTGTTGTTCCTACAATTTTCCGATCTGATGCCTACTTATTTAGTGTGAAGATTTTGAAAAATATTTGAATTGTTATGTGCTTAAATAAATTAGGTAAGTATGTATAAAGTGTAAATGTCTATATGACAGCTCAAACCGGCGTATAATATAGATGTGCACTTACCTTACAAAGTATCCATATATTATACAAGAATGTGATTATTCTTAATAATTTTTATAACTCTGATTTTGCAAATACTTTCACCGAATAAAATGCTGAACTAATAGTTCAGTTTGATAACCTTATTATAATTAACTAGTGTAGTGTCAAATCTGTCGCGTGTGCAAACTTACTTATACATCGATAATATATGTATATTTAGGATTTTCGTCGTGCGATCCAGTGTGTACATAAGTCTGAAAATTGCATTCGTCACCCGTTGGTGACACCGTTTACAAAACAAAGAACACATTTGTTAAAAATGTTTACACTTAATGTAACAATGGTTGCAAAATTTAAACAGGCAATAATATTCATCAGTCAGACCTCTGGAGGTTGAAGTATTGATATTGCTGATCTACCTAATTCCGTTACACTCCCCCATTTTGTCCTGTCAAGTATTTGCAGTTTTTCTGCTCCACATCTGTACGCAGCGCAACAACAAAATTGTTCACTTTAAATAATTATTATTATTTTCTTTAACCTTTTAGTCGTGCAATTCAAATTCAATATAAACTTTACGTAGAAGTCGCCTGTCTGTAACTATCAACTAGCTCTCTGTTGAGGTAAAAGTTTTTCCATTCACAAAAATTTAGTGTTGCTATTATCGAACAGTGTACGATATTTCATATTTTTGCTACCACAATAGAATTAGACTGTGGGATAAAGGTAACAATTAGTAGTGTAAGAGGGACGACAGTACTAATTGGTTTTTAGACCGCTGTGACCTTGGTCTTAAGTCAGTTAATTTCATCATATTAGAGTAGGATAAAGTTAAATTTTCTGAAACAAAACCTGGTCAAAATCAACCTCATGTTTGAATGAAAACGTCATAGGAGACTTGGGGTCAATTGCAGACCAATATCTTTATAGCGTTAGAATTTGCCAAAGCAGGTAGGAAATTCGGGTTTGCGAATGATAATGTTTAAGGGTGCCAAAAGATTTATATACTCATTACATTATTCAATCATTTTGAATTTTCTCGGCTCAATGCTGAAGCTGGGCAAGATTAAGATTATGTGCGTCAATTGTGCTCATTCATCACAAATGCCACCGCACGTTCCACCAAGGATATTGCATGCAGGAAAAAACTGAAAAAACAATTTTTTTGGAAACAGCTCGAAAAGGTAAAATGAGGTTTTCGACCCGGCATATGAAATCAATTAGGGTCCCGAAAAACCAGGAGGGTTAAATCCTTCAAGAGTTACAGGGTTACCAAACCTTTAAGGGTTAAACCCTTGAAGGATTTAACCCCACTCTGGATGAAGCTTTTTGCAAATAAATAACGAATTTATTAGTTGGACGATATTGTGTTGAGCAACTCATCATCTATTCGGTGGAATGGGAAACCAATCCTAATACTTATTTAATTTAAGTATACATTTTGAATTCAGGCAAAGGAATAACATTTTTTGAAACCCCGTGAGTCAGTTTGTTTCAATTATACATAATAACCTTTAGGCTGAAGGCATAGCTTCACATCCTGTATACTTACTTTAACATTAAATAATTTAAATACATAGTAACAAAACTAGTGGCTTGCTTATCTTTATGTGCGTGTACTCCATGTGAAGGAGCAGTATGAGGATGACGATGACATGCTGACAGGAAGCATAAGCTGCTGTCATTGTCATGTATATTCTGTCCTGCAGGCATAAAGCCGGCAAGAAACTTGATAACAACATTTAAAACTGTTTAAAGGATCGAAACATATCATGAATGCATACTTTTTTTTTAAAAAGAACCAAGGTATACAGAGTACAGGCACACCAAGAGCAGACTTGAGTGGTCACCAGTAATTTATCTGGTGTCAAGTCTCAAGAAGCCCAGGGATGAAAATCAAATTGGGAACTCATAAAAGTACGCATAGATTCCCACTATACTACCAATTTGGAGTGCATGAGACTGAAAAGCTGTAAGGGAGAACGTTCGAGAACCCTTGAACTCTTGATTTATGCTCAAACTCACAGCCAGATTTGCAACCTTGACAGGTATTCCAATTCCAGCTGAATGTGAGTGATATTAAGTAAGTTAATTAAATTTTCTCATTCCAAAGCTAAGGCATGAGTTTTGAATTGAGTGTAAGTTAATCAATGTGAATCTCACACAATTGTTCAGCTGCTTAGGCAATGTGTCTCGTTTTGAGAAAAAAAGCAGAAACTTGCAATTTTTGAAAAAAATAGAAACGTTGGAAAATGCTACCCAAATCGATTTTTTCGATCATCATGATAAAATGCATCTTTTCTCAAAATTTCGATTTCCTAGCTCTACTATACTGTGCTGGAGATAGGAGGCCCTTTGTGGATTTCTTAAACAAACGGTAAATAGGAGAACATGATTTCTTTGAGGCTTCCTTCCAAAAGTCTAAATATAGTAAAACTTCCTGCAATTTAAACCCGTGCGTAACAGAAAGTTGTCGTCTTTCGTCAAAATGGAAGTGTGAATTTAAGTTGGCTACCATATTTTTGAAAGCATATATATTAACCTACTTCATCTTGTTATGAAATTTTAGCATATCACCTCTTCAGCACTGACCACAATATGGCCACGTATGAGCTTGCGTTAACCACGGTTTTAAACGGCTGGAAGTTTCATTAAATTTATTCTACACTAGAACGGCGCTAAAATAATTTTTGAGGCAATTATGGGCGACCTTCTAAATTTCTACTTTAAAAAAATGTAATTGTTTCTAATGCAATCACATTTTTTCCAAATGTCCAGGATTTTTGGTGCGCTTGTGTCTAAGAAACCATGTTTACGCTAATCTTAATATCTGCATCCGTTGATATGATCTTGGCCTGCTCCTCTCTTCACATGTTATTAAAAGTATCGAAAATATCTTAAGGAATAAAACACGAAATCAACTTTCAAAATCCCGAAGAAAAGTAAATGCCAGTAAAGCCAATAGCATAACCTTCCCACCAAATTTTCAGAAACACTTTAGTTACGGTTTCCGCAGATACTTGATCCAAAATTAGCTAGCTGTACACCTGATTACGATTACATACATAATGCAAGCGCAATTAATAACGAGCTAGGAAAATACTGGTTCTTTTTTCCTTCAAATTAGTATATAAATTAGTGTAAAAATTATTCATTGTAGAAATAACCATTCCCTACTAAACACTGTCCTAAAGGGTGAAGAAACTTTCTGCAAACAAAATAATCATTGGAGGAGCCTATAGAATATGCCATATATGTATATCAAAAACAACCTCAGTTTTTATAGGATAAACTGGATTTCATTCCACAATAGATGATGAAGCCACTATATAAATGTTTTGTCATCATTTTCAATAATGACAATTGAGAACTTTCATTGATGATTTTAGCATAGTTTTATTATCCGTCCAACACTAATTTCTGAAATACCGAAGCTATTCCGGGTGTTCCCATAGAATTTAAAATCTACCTCTTTAGTCTCAAAACCGTAACGATCTTTTAAAAATTCAGGTTCGAATTGACATCTCTCACTACGCGTGCCCAAAAAAGCGTTCATTATTGACCTTAATCAAAATTTACTAATTTTACCCAATTCAAATATTTACCTAATGCCCAAAGCAATTTTGCTAATTTTTAAAACTTTTAAAAACTTCAATGTGGCAGATTTTCCCGTTCAAATCCAGTCGTACCGACTAAATTTAATGAAGATACATTTTGCCTACATGAACGTCTGGAACGGAGAATCTATTTATACTTCATACTTTCAGAAAAATTTCTTTTGAGGCTGCAGAAAATTGCAAACATCCTCGCGTTTCGCGTTTAAATAAAACGTTTTCACTCTCCGTATTTCCCTCTACCATATATGATATGTACTACTATGAAGAGAACAGTATACACATACACGTAATGCACTCGCTTATTCGATATGGTATGTCCTACTGAACATTCATACACATACTAAACAAAATAGTGCCACTGTGCCACGTACAAGGGGAAAAAGCTGACGAGCCTACTTAATAACTTCCCTTGACAATAATAATTAATAAAAAATCTCATAATTCGTATGCAGTCCTGCGACATGCCTAAATGGAAGCGTGTAACTATACAAATTGAATAGCATTTATATTCAAAACGATTTAAAGTATCTCACGGCTGAATCCCAGAACAAGAATTAATAGTTTATGTTCTTTTGTACCTCCGTGTGTGTACACATCCACTCTTCAAAAGTCCTATGTGAAAAGCACTATGCAGTGATCCGCGGTCTGTGTAGATTAACTTGCAATTCGGCTCATCATCTGTCTGTATTGTATACAGTGCTCCACTTTTTGCTCTTTTTATTGACAGTCGGAGTTATTATTCAATTTGAATTAAAAGTCGCTGTAGATTAAAATGTGATACATTCATTTTTCGTGGAAACCACTAAGGATAGGCTTTCGCGGACCCGATAAGATTCTTTCTATACAAGAATTTTAAGCTCGGCATTAAGCATGTAATTGAAGTTATTTGAGACAGAAATAATCATGGGGAATGGATCAACTCATCTCTATCCGTTTTATCTAGTTGTCTGATTACTCCTCTTACTTACTTACAATTAGTGTTTAGTGTCGTCGTCGTCACATGTACAACTACAATAAGTAAGCTATTTTTTACTTTGCATGCAATTCGTAGGAATTTGTATTTTTATTACCTTTTGTGGTGATAAGTCGAGTTAAATGAAGGGATTTACATCATGATGGTTTCAAATTGAAGGTAGTTACTGGCAATAGTTTCAGGTTAATTTCCAATAAGACTTTGAATGATGTATTATTGTATTTCAAACAAATGGGTTCTGTTATAACATCGCATATACTCGCACATGATGATGTGTGTTCTGTCTCGACTATATTCAATGATGTGTGAAAATCGGTGAGAATTGTCAAGTTGAGCTCATGGCAACGAAACTTAAGATAACAATGATAATTTTTCACGAGGAAATTTGCCTCTGAGCTTGGTGTTTAGGCGTATTAGGTAGTGGTAGTGTGGTAGTGTTGAAAGGATGAAAATAAATGGGAAGAGAAGAAGGGAGTGATGTATTTGAAAATAAATATTTAACTCATAAGATATCGCCATATATGTGTTATGTTTTATGTTCTTGCCTTGCGAAGGATATCACCTTGTTTATACAAACTTCTGTCTGCAGAATTAAGTTTGAACGTGTCGAAGTCGATGGCAAATAGTGGAGGAAGAATAGTTCTAATTGAAGACCCAGTGAGGATCAAGATTACTGTTACTTATGACTTGTAGTGTTGCGATTGAAAACTTCGTTATTTTTGAGAAGAGACTTTCTTTTGGATTTGAGAAGATATGGGAATACTTGTAAATAAAGAATTGAAGTGGAAGGACCTATTTCCGACGAAATGGAGTTTTGTAGTGTTTGTTTTGTACATGGCTTTGTTTATAAATCAAGGTGAGTTGATGCGCTTGTGGGTTGTGTAGTTTGTTTTATTGTGTTCGGTAATTTAATGGTTCCTTTCCTTGGAATTCTGTTATGTATTTTAATTATTGAGAAGATTTGAATTTTGATCTTTTAGGGATTCTAGTCACAGCATCGCAGAATGGTCAGAAGGGATACAGCTACAATACTGTCACAGCCGTTTTGCTAACCGAGATCGTCAAATTATTTGTCTCTAGTGGCCTTTTTGTTCATCGGTATAGTATAAAGTTTTTGGCTTAAATCTTAAGTTTGCTTTTATTTTTCATTTCTTTCAACAAATGATGTGGTGTTTTATGTTAGCATAGCATATAAATTGAGACTATGATGATTGTTGCTTCGATGTAGTACCTTATCATCCTTCCTGAGTTGAATGCCTTTTGCATCAGTATTATTTGTTTCGAAATTACTGTAGTTGGCTTTGTTGTAGTTGGAGTATACAGTTTTTACAAAGGTTGCTTATTTTTGTTGGTACCTATATATAAAGTATGGAGAGGTTTATTAATTTAGAGAATGCGTTTGTAACAATTATAGTTGTGTGCAAATGTAGAGGTTTGGAGAAGAAGTATATTGGAGTAGATGTAATAGCAATCCTAAATGTTGGTATTGTTGGTGCTTTTGGACGGCGGGTTTCATTTTAAGGGGTATATTGAAGATTTTCCTATATTGTTGGGCTATAGACATGTGAATTTACGTATTGGTAAGAAGAAGTGGAGACTGACATACATCTTGTGTATCTTGGTTAGGAAATCCCTGAGCGTCTTTGTCAACGAAGTCAGCAAAAATTCCAAAGGTGAGATTGCACGAGGATTTCTATCAATTTCCATGGCATCTTTAATATGAGCGGTTTTCCTGAGGGATTTTTCAGCTTTCGTCCCTTCTGATAACTTCCGGGGAATTTTTATCTATAATGTTTAAGTTTAATGGAATGGAATTAAACTAGTGGCCTTTTGCTACCTATAAACAACTGACACTTAACAACTCATAATGATAGTATTAAAATTAATTATCAATTGTGCAACTATTTGAAACGGTAGCTCCTCATCTGTGTTTTTAAGTTTCATGCATACAAGAAGTTTTGAATTAACTGTACTTAAAATAATATTGCTTTGCTTTTTCGGTACAGTTTTTCTCTTATACTTCATTCCGGCCTTTTTGTATTGCTTGTACAACAACCTGGCATATACTAATCTGGCTACTTTTGACCCGACAACATACTTTCTGTTGCTGCAGTTCCGAGTAGTTGTAACTGGAGTTGTTTTTCAGGTAAGTGGTGCTGTGAAACCACCTGCACCTACATGACAATTTGGGTGGAAATGTGTACTAGAAATCTGAACCAGATTATTTTTATTCAGATTCTTTTTAAGAAAAAACTCAGTGTCCATCAGTGGATCTCGTTGCTTTTTTTAACGGTCGGATGCATGGTCAAGGAAATCAATTTTGAGGCCATTTTCGGCAGCAAAGCACCAGCTGGTTCTCCAACTGCAGAAACTTCCGTCAAATCTAGTGCCTTAGAATTTGTGGGCCTATTCTTAATTTTCCTGCAAGTGAGTGTTTAAATTTCCCTTGATTGTTCTGTAGCTGAAAGAATGGAACTTTTTCATTTCAAACGTTTGATAGCATTGTTAATTCAGGTATTTTTAAACAAATTTTTACAAATTTCTTGTGGTTGGCTTTAACTTCAGGTGGTTTGTTCGTCAAGTGCTGGAGTTTATAATGAATACTTGCTGAAAGATACGGGGGCCCACGTCCCTGTTCTAGTTCAAAATACTTGTCTTTACCTGGACTCTATTATTTGCAACGTTGTCCTTCTTTTCATTCAAGGGAACTTGAGTTCTGGTCTTAATATGGAATCTGTTCAAACGATTTTAGGGACACCCATTATTCTTGCTGTAATTTTAAACAATGCGGCTATCGGAATTGTTACCAGCTTCTTTTTAGCTCAACTCAATTCAATTTTGAAAACTTTTGCGAGTGCTTTAGAACTGATGTTTACAGCTGTTTTGTGCTGGATGATTTTTGGCATCCCCATTTACTTAAATACGTTATTAGCTATCTGCATAGTGACCCTAGCAATCTACTTGTATTCATTACAACCTGTTGTGAACCGAGGAAAAATAGAAGAAGCAGTTCCAAAGTCATCAGGTCCAGATCTACAAAAGTTATTGCAAGAAGATGTGTAAATTCCGGTTGATTGCCTATGCTTTAGTATATGATAGATTTAAACATTTGAGTCTGAGTTGCAAGTTTTGACGAATTCAAGTTACCACAGGTGTCACGTTGATAGTGAAATTATCGTTAGTTTTAAATTTAGACACGTCATTTGACTTATATATATTTAGTTCCTATAATTTTTTAGCACTCCGTCTTGTATTAGTCGGTGGTTTCTCCAGTACCAGTAAACCATATTTTTGTTTATTTTTTACTATTGGTTTGTTTTTGTAACTGGTCTTGTTTGTGTTTTTCACCTTACGTCAGTACTCAGTACGTGCTATGTTAAGATTGGCTGTGATAAGATTTGAGCCGAGCTCGAATTTTACAATGTTAGGAGGATAGAACAAAACGGTAGAATAGGTTTTGTACATCAGATTGAGTGCCATAAGAAAGCAGGACACCACAGCATTGAGAGCGGACACTAGTTGTTCGAAAATTATTTAATACTTGGTACCAGAACTTTAGATTGAGAAACAAAACAAGTGAATTACCATAACATGTTATCGGCATCACAAAATCATTGTCACAGACGGTTAAGGTAGTGGCAACTTTATTAGAAAGTATCGGTAGCTTATTCCAGAAGTTTCGGAAATCAGCTTAAAATGCATTATTAAATTAGTTAACGTAGTCAACAACCCAGTAAAAATTGTACTTGATGGTATTCATCCTATTGGAATATAATTATGAAGTTCTACGTTGATTTCCGGCTGACGAGTGAATTTATCTCGTAGTGTTCTTTGAACCGAATTGTTGATTCTTTCCAGTGCTCGACAGAATCGTTGAGCTTTGTAGTAGATGTCGGATTGGGTCGAAAATAAAACAGTACATGATGTTCCGATGCGATGGCTCTAAAGCACACTGACTAATTTATTATTATCCTTTGACTGCGTGGGCTGCAAGGAAAGCCAGATAGATGGCTATGGCTACCAATGTGTTAAAACCTTTATTCTATGGAACCAGTAGCGACGACTTTGTATGAAGCACAATTTAAGGGTACGGTTATCAAACGGC
>JAQFXU010001120.1:0-33898 GCA_034693705.1 Spatulosminthurus flaviceps
CTTATTGTTTTTTATGGGAACAAGTTGTGCTTGTACCCGAACCGTTCCCGAACCCGTACCCGTACCCGAAACCCGGGGTGCGACCCGTACCCGTTGACTGCACTACCTATGACTGTTGTTGGTTGCACAGACTATTTAATTTTTTATATTCCAAGCACGTCTGAGTGAGTTCTTAACTGACTCAGATATGGAAGTAAAGATGAAATTAATGCAATAACCATCCGTCACCTGATACTCTTTAGAAAATTAAAGTTTAGTCTTTAGTTAAAAGCTTCTAAAAGATAAGCACCGTAGTGATAGAATCTATTCCTGGATTTCTATTTACGAAAGCTCAGGCAGACTGGTGAAATTCCTAAAACTACGGTGAATCATATGCACATATTATTTGTATATGCTTATTAAGCCCCAGCGCAGTGGTAGCTGTACATACTTTTGTGCAGATAAATTCTAAAATTACAAAGGTTTATATATAGTAATGGGAAACATCTCCAGAGAAAATTATTTATTGCTTCCGTCTCTCTGATTTTCAATGGAACTTAAATGACAGGAATATCTGAAAGGGTTCCAAGAGCTTCGGGATGTTAGATTCTTACATCTCTACTACTATGAATAACGATTTCTATAGCTTATCTGACTACTTAATCTTTCATGCGGTTTGTGTCATCATTTTAGCCTATGGGCTATGAATCGTAAACAAATTCTTTTTCATGGTGAAAGGTGTGAAGTACGAGGCTCATCCGAATTTGCTTTCTCACAAGCGTCAGCCTCTCATTGTAACGTCAGGTTCTCCCATGGGTCTCTTCTTTTGGATATTTCAATACCATCTATAATACAAGCTGTCAAGAAAAATTTCACTAGGAATTTACTACATGGAAATTACGTACAAATAAATCTCTGTGTTTGCCAAACGCTCAGAAATAATATGGATGATGAAGGCGTGTTCTGGCAATCTCCTTCCTATTCCCATTCAAATTTTCAAATTCCACAGTAAAATCGTAAAATCTATCGCTCCCTAAACCAACCTTATATCGATTTGAGGGTGAATTGAAGCTATTCGATTGAAGCTATTCACGGAGATACATACGTTTTTATGTCCCTCTTCTTCTAAAGACACCCTTTCCCGACCAGACAATGTTTTTTCGTTTGCCTTGAACCCCTTCTATTTTCCAAGCTAAAATTCTGTTCTTATGAAAAATTCAAATTGTTTACGAGTCTCGACCCTTATCCAAGTTTAATCGATTTCATTGCGTACGTTGTAATATTAGGGCTGAGCTCTAAATTAATCGGGCTTGTAATGTACATAAGTATATGGAGGTCATCTGGTACTATTTTCGCGGCTTTTTAACTCATATGCTAGTGCTAGACTATTTAATATTAGGCACTCAGCCCATGCAAGTTCATTTCAGTAGATACATATGTGCCTCAAAAATTAAAAATAAAAGGCGTGATGAACGAAAAACGCCGAGGACATGTACCCTGTATAAAGCCTCCAGACTTTCTTGTCCCTGTCCTAAATTCGTGGGTAAGGGTAAATTTTAAACACGAGTCCTTTGGAGTAAATAAGTCATTTTTACAAGGACATTTAATGATACGAAAAAGATAAGGACACCGGACCTGGGTTTCCTAAATTGTTTTGATGAAAGTCAGCAGTGTGAGGAGTAGTATTGGCTCTAAAAATAATAATCAATAGTACTGATGACAATTCATTACTAAGCTAAGGTCGCGGTCGGCACAATAACACATAACAAGCATGTTTATTTAAAAATGTATTTTTTGACATTTATTCAAATGAATTTCAAAGGAACAAAACATAATATATTATTATCTTGAAATTCCCCCTGAAGAAGCTTTAAACACCGAGCGATAAATTACGATATTATTTTCTTGATGTTAACTAACTTACGTTACAATTTACAATGGCAATATTTTAATTCCTATAGATGAGACAATACCTTTATTCTGAGGATTCAAATTTTAGCACTAGTATTTTTTTCTTCCTTCGAGCTCCACCTATAATTTTCTCAAAGAGGTAAAACCTCCTTTCAATACTGATAATGTAATTGAAAAATATTTTTAAAGTCGAAGACTTGATGCTTAAAACAAGTTGACCGCTTGTTTTAAAAACATTTATAGAATAAATTATTATTATTCCCATAGATTTTCGTAATCAGGTACGGCTAAATTAGCTACATATAATACTTTACAATCACATTCAGTTGTCCTATATCACCCTCGACTTCATATATACGCCATTTGGCTAGAGAGGACAATCATTTTATTTATTTTAAATTGAGGAAAACGGCGATGGAAAACAATGCACAGGAATTGGATGACTTCAATGAGCTAAAGATTATATTTTACAAAGATTTATTTTCTTGTGAAAAATAATCAGCAAACCTGAAAAATCCGAGAGCATTTGATCTGCACATGAATTTTTAAACATGTGCATTTGAATAGTCCTGTTTGCGTCAACATCCACCGTTGAAAAAACTTTCTAGTAGAACCAAGCTTGAGAAGCAGGTCCAGTGGTGGTTGCCACTGGAGATTGGAAGTCTTGCGTTGCATGACCATTCGTCTCCTTATTCTTACTCCGTTCGTTCACGTACTTTTCCAGTGCAATTTGATGTCCTGGAACAAATTAATTCCAAATTTTAAATTCCAAAAAGCTTACTTTAAAAAAATACTTACTGCGGTTTAAAAGAGATCATCTACAATAATTTAAAGGAATTAAAACATTTCGTTTGTTAAAAGGTTACTAGTCTAAAGGGAATCAGTTTAACAGGATACAACGATACAAGCCTTTCTGATAATACAGACGAGCGATGATTTATAATTTTAATTTTTGTTAACACCAATTGCAACACGTGTAAACTTTTAGATTTGATTGTAAATATTATTGAATCCAAATATACTCAACACTCATGAATATTTCCAGGTCACTGTGTGCAATGTAGTAAATGTACAGAAGCATGTTGTATAATTAATATTTAACTTGTTTGTAAATACCAGGATTAATTCCAATGCTATTGGCCGCTTCAAGATCAACGTTTGGATGAGATCCTAAAGCTGATAATGCCCTGGAAACGCCCACTCCAGGACGTCTGATGCCATGCTCCACTAAATCTGCCCCCAGAAGTTCTTCATGAGCTTCCATACGGAGTGGAATGCATTTATTTATACTCTGTAGATGTACAAAAAGTAAACAACATTTAGACTTGTCGCTTTGTATAAAATGTGCTCTTCAGCTTTTATCTAATACAGCCTACACACAGACTCCGTGGTTGGATCGCTATGGAAGACCTTCCGGACCGGGGTGGTATAATACTAAAACATACACCCCTTCCCGGAATGCCGGAATCCTCAATAGAGACAATTGCTTTGAAAAATCCGCGCTTTTCTGTGCTTAATTCTATTTTTGAAAAGCAACAAAATCCATTTCTACTGAGGACTTATATCTTCATGGATAGTTCTCCCCCTACATCCCTATTCCATATAGTGTGTCTTTCGTTTATGTCGTTCTGATTAAATAGTTATACTAATCTGTAATAAGAACGTACCCACAGAATAAGAAAGGTAGTTGTAATGGACCATGTGGCAAAACAAATCGCGGCAAAGAACTGGATTCCGAGAAGATAGAAACCACCTCCTGCAAAATCACAGCCAAAAGTGAGATCATACGTTAGAGAATAATCCACATATTATTATTTGTACAGAAATCCTGCATCAGAAAGATGCGGAAGCATTCATCTGAATTGATGGATAGACTAGTTATTATTGAAAATTAGTTTATAGCTGGCTTAAAGCAAAATCCATAGTTGATTTGTCACTTCAGTGTATTGTTAGTGGTACCCACAAATAACACGTTCCAATAGTCGAATTGAGCTGAGATGATTTTGTTTAAAGCTTGCTAATTAATTACCTTTGAATAATCCAGCATTCCCTTTAGTCAAATTTAAAAGGTTTTCTCCTTCAGCAAATAGGCCAATTGCAATGACACCCCAAAAAGCTGCCAACCCTGAACATGATATAGAGATTTCGACCAGTTAGCTCAAGTTACATAAGCTAAACCCTTTAAATAATAATACCAATGACCTACAACACGTAAACTTTACACAGACCATGAACAGAAATAGCGCCGACAGGATCGTCGATACGAAGCCAATCGAAGAAAGGAATTCCAAAGCAAGCCAGTGCCCCACCGATGAATCCAATGACAACGGCTTCCCAAGGTCTGAATAGAGCACATCCTCCTAAAACGTTTCAAGTACTTTTATACAAGGCGGATTTGGCCAACGGGGTAAGTACAAATAATTAACTCCAACATTCATAGAACTTTCGCTCTAAATTACGACAACGTACATCTCCCCTCATCAACTTCAACCACTATGGAAATTATTTCCATTATGTGTGCAATCAATTAGGATTTTCTCTATGAGCCATTTTCTTTATGCATGACTAAATACTTTTCAACTTGTTCCCAATCCATGTATGTACATAAGCCATAGTGAACAAATTACTTGAGCTAGTATGGTATTGTAATTCAAACTTGTATGAACTTATTCGGTAGCTAGGAAATTGTTCTTGGCGCAGATACTCACACACAAGTAGAAACTACGGAAACATAATTTATTAACTTACCCGTGACAGAGACAAGGGATCCCAGAACTCCGCTGATTAAATCCAAAATATCAAATTTCCCTTTGGTTCTCACATAAGAGTAAACTAAGCCCATAAAACCGCCACCGAAGGAAGCATTTATCGTCGTCACGGAGGCCCTTGCTGAATACTTCCACTTGTGACCACTGACACCAAAAACACTGCAAAAGTCGGAGAGTGGAAACAACTTTACAATGACATCAAAAGCAACACCACACTTATATTCCTATATGCTTTTACACCCATCTACTTCCTTCATATTTGTACTGCTCCCCAGTAAGGAGTGCTTTTATTAGTAGTACAATAACATTTAATCTAAACCTCTTATACATTTTATATATGCTTCACCTACACACAGACCTACAAATTAACCATTAACTCAAATTTACTAGTAAATTGCGCATACATTCTTTACCACTAAAAATACAGACAACAGTTTTTTCCAGACGAGTTCATGCACTTATGTTACAGCTATTGAGGTTTCGCGTGTATAATAGTTTGTGCACTTATGTTTTTGTACAGGGTGGCATAGAGATATTGTGCACATGTTTAAAATAAAGTAAAAAGTTCAACTTTGAAAATAACCATTTCAATTAGAACATTTGCAATTAATTTGCAGTAGAAAAAATTAGCTCCCACATCGGTAGCTCATCAGGACGTTGTTGAACATTCCATGGGCAAAATGACAAAAATCACATAACTAAAATTAAAATCACATCAGAGGAATGTTTTAATTAATCGTGAAAAAGGGCAAGTAGCAATTAACGAATGTCTAATCACGACTTTAGTGACTTGCTCCCATTGGGGTACTGTGCCATACATTCGAAGATCTGATCTCCCAAAAAGGGATTTGCCAAAAAGTATTTAACCTGATCAGTATACAACCGATCAAGTTTAATTTTAATCTTATCGAATCTTAGGTGTTTAGCAAAAACAGCGATGATTCAAGTTTCAACTCACTCTCAAACCTTATCAAGGAAACCGAACCACTGAAAGCCGGTAGAAAATCCAAGTTAAATAAAAATAATGTCTGATAACTACATCCTTGTAATTTGCTGTAAGTGTGCTGCGGTGTGCTCCGAGTATTGAAGTGGGTAAATATCTTGGTGCCACCCTGTAGTACCCATCGCATGCACAAATACCTCCTAACCAAGCTCTTCCCTCAACTTATCATTAGTAGTAGAAAGCTTTGGCATACATTGTAGTTCGTATCATTTCAATCCTCTCCATTCTTTTTGTACGATTAAGCGACTTACAACTCAAAATCCCTCAACAAAGTTTGACGTGCAAAAATAATGCATCGGAAAAATGCAAGCAAAAGTTATTTGACAATTTTCAAAAACTAAGCTTATGAAAAATAGCGAGAACCAATTTGAATGCAAAAGTCTTGGTCTACACAGACTTTCGTTCAGTCTAATGGGCTTCATTTGTACTTGTTATACCGATCTACGAAGCTCTTATGAAATTAAATGAAGTAACATTGAGGGATGAGAAGGACTATCATCATACATACATATAGAGTGAAGTACAGAATTAATTATTGAGACGTAGAATAAAAGTATAGTAGTACAATAAGGGAAAATAAATGCTTGCCATAATTTTTCTGTAACAGCACCAATTAACTTTATGCTACGTCAGGTGGATTAGGATTTTAATGGTAGATTTCTTTAATTTCTGCCGGGTAGAATTGTTAACACGTGAAATCAAGGCCATGCAGTTAAGCTACAAGCAGGGTGAATGCAAAAACGAAGGAAAAGCTTTGGTTAAGCCACCCTTCAAAATCTAGGGTACTACTCGCAATTACAATTGATTTTAAAAATGCAGAAAAACTTGAAAATAATGTGTACTTCATGCATGAATGAAATTCAAAAATCGTTAATTTTTCCTACACGATAGCCTCAACGTAGAAACTGTTGTATGCATATTTTAAATGTAGAAATCTATTTTGAAAGAATATTTTACCTTCCAGAGCTGAAGGCCAGCCATCCCCACCAAAGCATAAATAATCCCAAAAGAGCATTAGTAGGGCTGCCCATCGGGAGTGGATCTGTGCCATTTTCGTATCTTCCCAATCTTGGACCCAGCATCCACGCAGCAACCAGAGCTGATGGGAAATTGCAAAAATAAAATTTAGCCTGAATATCAGTATGTCAACACCAAATCCTCAAATGTCTTGCCTTCTGCTCAGACCTTCCAAAGCGAAAGAGAACTTTGAAAACTCAACTACTCACTCATGTTGAAAGATATTGCCAAGAAAAGGAATAGTGTGGTGGTTTGGAATCGTGGGATAAGAGAATCCACATTTATCATCGTCATAATATGACTTGGACATGAAAATACCCGAAAAAGCCTCTGAAATGACAATCGTCGCCTTAGCATTTTGACATTTGCTTCTTCCAACGTCTATACCCCTCTGATTAATGACCAGAGCGATTTTGATTTCCCCTTTGCTTCATTAATAATTCTTTACCCTGAAATGTTCTCTCGTCCCTTCTTTTTCTTTATCATCCACGTGTGTTTTGGACATATGATTTTTACTTGAGCAGATTTTTTACATAAAAATCTCTATTTTTTATCACCTATAATAATCATTTTTTTCACCAATTTTTGCCTACATCATATTGCATTAGTAAAAATGACACTGGAGTTAGATAACCCAGAAATCGGTGACCTTGTTAAGCGTTCTTAACCTAATTCGAAATTTTATTTTGGCCTGGGCTAAGGATGCAGTTAATTGAATGCTCTCAAGCCATTAAGTGGTAATTTTAGACCTGACTTTCATTGCCACTCTCTTGAGTACCTAAACAAACTAATAAAACGGCACGACAGAGCAACAAGTCAGGGGCTTAATACCTCTTGGGTACTACACACCCTTGCATTTATTCTGCCACTCATAAAATCCTTTCGGACAATGAAATCCTCCTATGGGAAAGTTTAGCTTCAATATTATACATTGTGCGTGTATGTAAGTCAGTGCTTGTCCCAGGAACTACTAACCTGGTCCTTTGAACTTTAACTGACATCTCTCTTACTTCAATTACATCTTTCTTTATGTCATTTTTGCAGTCCCACCACAACCATTACATTGCTGCTGCAAAATAAGCGAAATAGGATTTGCAGTTCAAACTCAATTTGTATTTTAAACGAAATAAACGAGCAACATTTTTCAAGTATACTTGCAAATCAACCGAAAGGAAAAATTAGTGATTTATTCAAAGAATAAGCCGAACGATGCGATGGGAGAGATACAACGAATTTTTAGTATTCAACAAGTGATGATGCCACTCAACATGATTTACTCTGTATGGATAAACGGTAAAGTTCGTTGTGTAATACTTATATATAATAAAATAATTTTTTCATTGAAAAAATGTAATAGTATTTAGGCCAACGCGGCGCGGGTTTGAACTATACCAATGTGCAGTGAGAAAAATCTTTCGGTTGGTTTCTGGCACATCAATTCTGGAACATAAATATTTTTTATCGGCTTATACAAGATTTTGAAGTGATAATTCACGAATAAATCCTTAGAGGAAAATAAGGCATGGAAATCCTGTGGTGTATTCTCCTCGAGATTCCGAAGAAACTCTGTCTCATGCTAAGCGCTGGTTTTGAGGAAAACCAAGGGCAAATGTCTCATGTGTAAGAAAAGAGAGAGAGAGAGGAAGGAAAAGCTGCGAGCTAAATTGATTTCCTAACAGCCACACTGTAAGTTGTTTCAACTTCAACGCTCTTTTTAATCTCAACAAGTTTTCTATTTGTCTTGTCTTCCTCATCCAGACCTCCACGTTGCTTAGTGAGGGAGGAAGTGTTGAAAAAGTCGTGAAAGTCGATTTAGTCCTTACATCATATAAAATACACTTGCTTAGATGTTGCAGTAAACTATCCATGCACATTATATTAAAGGGCTGTCTCACTCTCAGTGTGAGTCTCACACTCATTGTCAGAACCCACTACTATAGGGTGTCAGGTTGGTTGGAAAAATAACAATTTTCTCAAGTAACCTCAAAAGAAATAAATTGATTGAAAGGAGGACAAATCCAAGCTTTAGACGGTTCCGGAGAAGTTCAATAGCCAAGAAGGTTGAAAAAGGGTAAATTAATTATCTCTAGCAATATGTTTTCTCTGTAAATATTATTATATCAATTTACTTGTTGCAAATTCCACACGACATTTTTCAACACACTGTACATTTCATGTCATTTGAAACGGTATCTTGAGTTCATCCCGTATTTTCTTACATGTCAAAGCTCATTATAAAGAATCATATATTTCCCAATAAATCATCATTAGGGAAAATAACATCAAGGCTAGGTACGCTTCTAGCAATAAGTTGCAAACTGCAGGCACGCTACTATCTAAGTACATACAATCAAAAATAAAAATCTAATTCATAAGAAAATGCAACAGCATGTGATGAAATTTATATAATAAATAAACTTTCTATTTCCAAATCATACGTAAAAGTCATTTGTTAAATAGTTGGGAATTGGAGTTGAATTGCATAAATTAAAATAAAGTTTCCCACTTTCCCTGCATGGAACAGTAGAAAGCGCATGGGCTAATTTTCCAGTGCAGTTAAATTGCATTTACAGCCCATTGCTACGTAAAGCGCCAGCGATCTCCAGATTCCAGTATCATCCCCATAGGTGTCGCTCGTGTCAAGTGTCATAGACAATTCCCATGCATTCATGTGTACATGCATGTGAAAGCAATAAATGTGACGCTGCTGGGAATTTGTTTGAGCCCACACAGGGCCAAGCTTACTACTATTAAAAATTTAAGTAAAATTCTAAATTACGTCCGAGTGCACAGCGCACGTAACAACGACATTGATGCTTCATTGCAGCTTCGCCCCTTTCGAAATCACAGGGTGAAAGTTATTCTCACCCTTGACCAAAACAAGAATGATAGAAATGAATGTGATGATCTGTATGACGTCAAGCCAACATCAATTTCCCAACTGTTCCTTTCCCCAAGTCCCTTATGATATTTAACCCTCATCTTGTGCGTCTTAAAGCTATTCCCTTATAAAACTTTCTCCGTGAAAAGTTGGTGGTCATGAAGGTGAAACAGCATCCTATCTATTACGACCTCACTCACAAATAGTCCATTTAGTATCCAAGCACCGTATTGCCTCTCAAGATGAGTGCTTGGAAAAGTTTTCAAGTGGGGTCAAGAAGATGAAGGGATAGTATGGTAGAATGTGTGTGTCCAAATCGATGTACTAAATATCCTCATATCAACTTGAACAGAAAAAAAACTCTTCCGCCAAATCTAGGCCAAAGAGAAACTCTAAGGAAAACACCACCACTAATGACAATCTCCGCTTGGAGCTTTCTCAAATCTCAAATTACAAATGCCAATGAACCACCTATGAAAGATGAAGCTAAAGTGTCATATCCATCCACTCTACAACTGTTGTGAGTAAACAAGAGCTAAAGCATGGGGGTAGGTTTCCTTTCTCCACACATCTATAAATGGATGAAACACAGAAGGCGTTCAAAGGCCAAACTTTTCCATGTCCAATGACCATTTGATTTCATTACCGGGAGTGAGAGAGAGAGAACATTAGATTGCAAACAATAGCTTGGCAAAATCAAGCAAGGACTACGACGTAGGATGTTAATTAATCAATCACGTTCCTAAAAGGATTCCGACGTAAATTACTCTCAAGCCTCACTCCAACAACAACAGTTAAAATTCTATGGCAGTTTTTTTCCTTTCCTTTCTTAAATTATCTCACAGTTTCCTCATAACCACATATGTATATATTATGTACTGTAATGTAAAGTAGCTTGGAAAACTTCACATTATGCTTTTCCTTCCCCGTGTAAGTAATTATCTGCAGAACCTTATTGTTTCTACAGGTCATACACATATATTCTGCTTATAATACTTTGATGTAAAAAACCATTCAAGTACTTACATCGTCTGTTCTGTTGTGCTATTTAAAATATAAGTACAGTAATATAAAAGTACATCTGAAATCCATGCATGAGCAATCTTTTATAGATTTCCTCGAATTTTAGCACAACTTCCACTTTATGTAAAGTGTTCCGCGATCAAAATAATACTAAAACTATCAAGGCTCAAATTATTCATACTCAAGGGGTCCATACGGGACCCAGATATGAATTAATAATCAATCAAAATATTCCCTTAAAACCTTAGAAACGTACTTAAGTAAATTCCTTCTATGTACAACGTATACGTACATTTAGTAAGTTGTAAAGTCGACACAAAGGACTTTCTTTCTTCAAGGAGCAACTACTTTCTCTTGTATTGTTACTTTCACGGTAGGTTTCCACGTAAATCTATTGTACTGATATAATGCAGTAGAGGTTTTTTCTACGCTTAGCATTTGTCAGAATGAATTAATCGAGCCCTTTATTCCTCTCAAACGGAAATTGCTCCTTACACATGGTCTTCAAGGCAATAATAATACAATTAAAATTAAATCGCACATTTCCACAAAGTGGAGCAAAAGTGGTTGAAAACACTGCAGGGGTAAGTAGATAGGCCCAAGGTCGGTGATATTCATAGGAAAAACCCTTTCCTATAAGCTCTATTGTAGGGAACTAAAGCTTGTTTACCTCAACGTGTGCGTATTTTCCACGATTACTTTTGTAATCTGTGGACTTGCGGAGGTATTAGGAATTTATATAGTTTGTAATGTTGTGGTCAGTCCGAGGATTGGGATTTACTTGCACGATTCTCCGCCTCCAAACTATTTGTACTTTAGGAAAAAGTGGATTTTAGATTTCCAATGGAAGGTGGGGGGTATTTAGTGGAAAATGCTCTACTCCGTCAAGATACTCATATCAAAGAAAAATCTACTTGCAATTTTGTTCACAACTCTTGTTCCTCTCTTTGGAGAGAGGACAACTTTAACCTTTAAGTTTGTAGATGGTTGAGTTAGTAAAAAAAAGTATTTTAAGCATGTGTTGTATATGTACATCTCTGTAATAAAATAGAAGGGAATTTTGTGACACTAACCTGAACTCCCCCCAATAAGATGGACAGCACCCGACCCGCCAATATCAATTGCTCCCAGATGTTTGAGAAAGCCATGTGAGCCCCAGATCCATCCAGCTGGGATGCAGTAAACGACAGTATTCACCAGCGAGAAGAGACAGTATGCACGGAAATTACACCTGTATCATAGAAGAAGAATCTGATCACAATTGTCATGACACTTGGCCAAAAGCTTCCACACGCGCTTAGCACATGCACAAATGTGACAGTACTGCATGGAACGTGCTAAAATCATTTAGAGAATGATTAAAAGCCCGAGCAATAAAAATGTTGGGGCTCAATTTGCTTTAGCGTCCGTGCCGAAGTGACATTTGAGATGGGCTTTTCTATTTATATTGTGCATTTGTTTGCATGATTCAAGACTTTACCTTTCTGCCATGGCTCCGGATACAATTGTAGTAGCTGTGGTAGCAAAAGAAAGCTGAAAAAGGAAAGTTGAGAAGATGGGACCCATCACATGAATATTGGCATCCAGAGCAAACCAACCAAAAGCAATAAAAGGATTTGAGTAGTCCTTGCCAAAACTCAGACCGAAGCCAAATAACCAATATGTGAGTCCACCAAAAACAATGTCAACCACATTTTTCATCATTATATTCACTTCATTCTTGAGAGATACACAGCCAGACTCGAGGAGACCGAATCCTGCAAGGATTTCAATTCATTTACTAGTAATTCTTTTATATATAAAACAATTTACTACAATTTTAAATTTTTTAAAAATTTCCTTCATAATTTATATTTTCACCGCATGTATTCCATTACGAATTATTATTTTGGTTTACATATATACATTTCTATATAGTTTATACCGCAACCTCACAGCTTGTTTATTTTAATGCTATTTAGAATTGCTTTTACTCTTATATACTTTTGAAATACGCGTCAAGTACCTGTTTGCATGGTAAGGATAATAAAGGACGAAGTGAGAATCCACGTAGCATCATCCCAGGATAGATCCTCCTCAAAAATAGGGTTGAAAGTTCCTTCGGAATTATTTTCTAGGAATCAGCAATAAATAATAGTGTACGATGTTGAAAGATATAAATATACATATTTGGGAAAGAATTCAATTCTACGAAATCTTCTTTCGCTCGAGTTGAGTGAATAATTATTTCCATTTGTTTATCTTCCTGGAGGTTACGTATGTTTTTGAGTGTACAGGGACCGAAGCTTTTTAATGTTTGAATTTCCTCAAAGTATCCATAGTTGTTTATTGTTTATATCTTTTGCGTAGTTTCTAAATTCTTACTCCTCTTATATGAAGGTTGAATCCGAAACTCATCAAAAGTCTGCAGTTACATAAGTTCCATCACGTTATTATAAGGTTGGAGCTTACGTGCATATAATTATTTTGTGCAATGGCAAAAGAGCAACCATCCCTTATTATCAATCATGAATCCCGATTCAAAGAGTAAATTTGCTATTACTATCCATGCAAGAGCAAAGCAAAGCCTGTAAATAATATTTATACATTGAATAGTCGTATTGAAAGTTTTTCATACTTGTATAATCTGGTTTTGGTAAGATGAAAATACATTCCATTTTTTGAAATGAGAATATTTGTTGAAAGTCTCCTCAGATATTTTTAATATCAGAGTCGCAATATATTTTCGTGTTTATTTTTAAAAATGAAGATCGCATGAGTAATCGCTTTATAAAGAGCGGATTAAATATTGCATGGATTTATGGACGGGAGTGTATTAATATACTTCTCATTTTCTCATAGCCCTTGCAATTTGAATCTCTAAAGTTGTTTTGTTTGATCAAATTAAATTGGAAAAATCAGCTTGACTCCTTTTATATCCTACTATCGATAGAAATTCTAACATTGTATAGTTTCATTTCTCTAGTAAAAATGCCTTTTAATTTCAAACAGTAATGATATGGAATAATGGAATTGAAGTAACAGGGATAGTTTCGTAGGGTAGTTATTATTTTCATAGCGACGTAAATAATGCCCACATGTGTAATAATTCGTATTATTCGTCAAAATAATTTATTTTTTAATCCACAGAAAATTATGAGCTACATAATCATATCAACCCTTGTAGAAATATATGTATGCACATTCTATATGTATGCATATGCCATGAGGCATCTTACTAAAGCGTTGCCGATGCTTTACAAGTCTCATTTACTTTGACTTTAATGATGGATGGGTGCGTGGATTCTATGGCACCTACTGTTAAGAAAGTGACAAGTGTATTCGGAAATTGGAATCCCTTCAGTTTAGTATTATAGCCTCATAACTGTATTAGTCAGAATCCAATGGTAGGACGAGGTGCTGAAGTAGAATTTCTGCTTCAGCTTGTCAAGAATATAGTTAAATAGGCTTGACTTTTGAGTATGCCTAACGATAAACCTAAGATAAATAATCATTAGACGGAAGACGGATGAAAGGTAAACTTAGAGAATGAATGCCTCTTTTGTACCAGCCTTATTTTGTACGTTTATGAGTTGGCTTTTAGTCGTTGACTACTATAGTGAATTTCTTATGGAAAAAACTCACTTTTCGTTTGTAAGACTATTTTCCAATTTGACACATACAGGTTTGAAAATTCGGGGTATCTTTAGGCGGAGAAAAGTTTAATGTTTTCGAACATTTCTTTTGGAAAGAATTAAGCCAGAAAACTTCCTAGAAATTTTCTAGACTCCTTTAATAATTTCTTTTTGAGCTCCATCAATTATTAGCTATTCACTACGCTTTTGATATCCCTGACCCACCTATACATGTACAAAATAAAAGTATTTATTACCACACACCTTATTGTCGGACTTGGCTCTAATTCTGAGCTCATTATTATGTCTGGAGCATTCTATTCCTATCGTGTTTAAATTATTATATAAGAAGTACAAGAATTTGCAGAGCTCTTTTACTCTCCAATAATATTAGAACTGGAATGGATATAGTAAAAAGAATAGGATAAGAAGCCAAATTTTAGAGAATGAAATAACCACTGAGTCCGGGATGATTGATCAAAAAGGCAAGTAATAGAAAAAAAAGGTTTTTATAATCTCGATGATTGTGATGCAATCTTTGCAGGACGAGAGCTTGCAGTTTGCAGTTGTAATAAAAATATAGTGATTAAAATTTGATGAAAACAACTGTAATCAGTCATAGTAGTTTTCAAGTTCTTATAAATATATATACTTTCTTTTCTCTTTACGTCATCCAAAAATGGTAAATGAGAAAATGACTTAAAAGCGATATTGTTTACTTTATTCGTGTAATATTTTTGTATAGTGATAAAACGATTTAGGTAATAAACACTTTACCTAAATCGTGACAAGCTTCCTTGAAATATGTTAAGGTCTTAAAGTCCTCCTTGAATACAAAATATTAGGTAATGAGGAAATGAGGTTTCAATTAAATCCAGGGAAAACTATAAATACTTGTCCCTGGAGACGTCATTAAAACCAGAGAAGTGAACAGAGTATCCGTTTGCGGATCTTCACGCTCATCATCGTATTTCTGAATACACAGCTGAGAGAGGCACGAGGCACGTGTGAATCCTTTTATCTCAAGTGGAAATTGTTTCTTAAATAAATATACATATACACATGCACATCAAGTTTAAAGAACTTGTTGCGTAACTTAAACTTGAAAATTAATTAGTCTAATTTATGGAGACCCAGAATATAAGAAGCTACAGCTTCACGACCGGATACTTTTACTTCAAGTAATAATGACAAACTTAAATTACTACAAACTTACTCTCAGATTTGGTTGGATCGTAATATGTCATCCTTCATACCAAAATAAAATTACTTATATACTTTCTCTCCCTCTGCTTCAGGTCCTAGGCTCGTCAATATAGATATTAATTATTACAGGTACAATAATTATTGTTTTTCACAGTATTTTGCAATGACTAAATTGGATTTTGACGATTATATTAAAATTATCTTCCGCAGCACTCAGCTTCATATCTTCTCAAGTTTTTTATATATAATTTTCAATTACAAGGTAGACACACCGATTATATTAGCACCTTTCGATAACATGGTTTTTGATCAGTAAAAAGAGGTACTGACAAAGGCAAACAATTTTCACATTATCACCATTCTCTTTCCAATGACTAATTTTCAACAGAATCAACATCCGCACTTGTGAAAAGGATGTGGGTGTAAGTACAACAATAGTTGATTTCAGAAGAAGTCACAATGGAACAACTGACTTTTCCAGAGCAACTCTTCCGTGTCGGGGAAGTTGAGACTAAGGAAATCGAACTTGATGAGCTTCGGGTGTATGACGACAACTAAATTGCGGACCTCACAATTCTAGTACTCTTATGCTTCCTTATATGAATGCCTCCAAAGAGATTTCCATGGTTGTTCCACGGTGGCTCCGAAAATCCGAGTCTCTCCGGAAATTGCTAGAGCTTTATAGGATGAGGATGATGCCTCTGTGCCTATTACTCTCGAGTAAGTCATCACTCTCCAAGTCGCCAGCACGTTTCCCGTTGTTCACAATTAACACTTTTTAATTCTTTGCCCATATTTAATTTTAAGTAGCTATCTTCATAAATAAGCACATTAAATGAAAATACAATTTTTCGTACAATAAAAAATATCCGAATAAAACTGAGATGTGTCACTGGGATCGTCTTCCTAGCTATAGACACAAGGTTTTGTAGTCTTGCAAATAATATACTGGAATTCCATCCAAATGTGTGATGTATGAAAGTATAATAAAACTACATTAAGAATGAACGTAATAAGTATTAGCTTTGTAAACTGATGAAATAGGAGTTATGCATGGGTGGATACCAGTTTTGTAGGAAGTTTCGCCGCAACAAAAGATGTTTATGAGTACTTTCAAAGGCATATATAGTCATAAAAAATTGGGTTTAAATGACTTAAAACCATTTACAAGGGGAAAAAGTAAAGTGGCATAACGTGGAAATTCTGGATACACATTAGAGGTGCAGGGACATAGGTATGGTGGCATGCCGGTGTAAAATCTGTAAAGAACTTGTATTCCAGCTATAGCAGCCACGTAGTAGAGTAACTGAACCCGATCAAATCGGTCATACTTGCGGAAAATTGCCACAGGGTTTTCTGTCTTGAATATCACCGCTGGACTGCAATATACGCCACATAATAAAGGATCAGGTAGGATCTGATAACAACAAATTAAATCAACTATCAGTACTAGTTACAAAAATGAAGGCAACAATTATCTTAAACGGTTGACATGTCCTGGAGGGTAAGGACGACATCTTTATAGCGGGGCGAGGGGTCAAATGAACTGAGCCCAAATGGAATTTCCATTGTTTGTATGCAAAACTGACGCATTGTAAAATTCCAGCCCTTGAATTTCAGGGACTTGTCATCCCCCGCACCCACCGTCCCATCCCCCCCTGGAATTTCCCGTAAATATTAATTTTACTTAACTATAATAATTTGTAACCATTTAAATGAATGAAATAAATATGTAAAAAAATATTAAACTTACGGCTATGAATTTACTCCTCTATGATTTATAATTAATTCTATGGAGATAAAACCCAAAATTCAAGAGAGCTACCTTAAAATCCGCTATGGGCCAAGTTTCGTATGAGCTGGAGTAAAAAATGGTTAGCAGAGACCCACCAACAAATAGGGAGTACATGAGGAACGTTCTATGCTTGTAACACCGTCCAACAAAGAGAGAACCAGAGGTGAGCCCAAGGCACAATAAGAAAAAGTAAAATCCGAATTTTATTGTCCGGGACACATACGTACAGAGTGACCTGGGTTCGATCAAGATCACGTCACTGAAATTTTACGTCATATATACATACTTAATGATGCTTTTTCGGTAATATTATTTATACACACTTCACTGACTGAACTATCGTATCGTTGATCATATTAATGTAAAGTTCAACGTACCTTTTCTTCAGTGCCTTGTGTAACTGAGCTCGGTACTCTTTTTCCAATTGGCGTTGATTCGTATGTTTTCGAACGTAAATCACTTCTGTATGTCTCATCCGCTTTTCGCTCTCAAAGACCCTGGTCCTTTTAACTTTCTCCCTAGCATCTCCTACTAGTTTGACCACCGGCTCAAAATATTTTTGTTTACCACTGACAGACTCTTTTGGAAGATGAAGGCCATGTATGTCTGGCTCATATTTTTCTTCAAGCCTGAGAAAGAAAAACACATGGTCTACAGATTCTGTAGTTGAAATCACAATAAGGCAGAGTATTGACACAAATGTTATATAAAACTCACCCTGGAAGAAATGGCTCGGAATAGCGTAGAGCCATGATAAAGTTGGTCATTTTGAGAAATTTTAGGTGCTTGTCTACAATCCAACTTTTTAAATTTAATCTTATCTATTACAGCCGACTGCATAGAGGAATTCCCCTCTAAGTTTGAACCTTATAGCGTATAAAAACCCGGTTGTGTGTTGTGTTTAAATGTCGTTTAAATTTAGATTTTTTCTTTTCGGATAATTCAAATGGTAGATCAAAGAGGGTAACCATGTTTATGGCGAACTGTAAATTCCTGTTTTAACATTACTGCTTAAACTGCAGACAATAATTAATTATTATCGGCGTACATTACGTAGTAATTAAACATAACTAAAGACATCCGAGCGAGGTTAAAATCATATCGAGCTTAAGTTTACTATTAATTCATCGTACAAAGAAGTATACTGCTGTTTTCTCACACAGTCAGGTCAGGAGGTTCCGATTTCCGATAGTAATACTTTCGGGACTGCAACCGTGCATGATGTTTGTCGACGGATGAGTGTCGCTCCTGCCTGGAAGGACAAAATCACAGTCAAGTTCAAGTTGTGCCATCGCATCGCGTCGTTGCATTATGTTAGAACAAATCCAGCGAAGGAAATTCAATACAAGAATGCATCATGGTTAATTCATTTTTTGAAGATGATGAAATATAATGAAATTTATTTTGCTGATTTGCGATTTTTTTAAATTTGTTTTTTAAAGAATGGATAGTATTTATTTTTTAACTGCTGAAAACTTTATATTTATTTTTTATGGCAAGGTAGCTATATTTTTCTTAAGAAGATTAAAAATGCAGGATCACGAATAATCACGATAAATAATAATACCTTCGATATTACTATGTCTCATCCATATGATTTAATTTATCCCCTTCCCAACTTGCAAAAAGTTATTTATTATAATTTTGCTGATATTTAGGTTCGGATTTCTCTTATCCAGGTTTCTGCAATTTTCTTCGGAAAAAAACTCTTAAAATCTTATCCAGCTCAGTTGCTGTAACATATATGTATATGTACTGCTTCAAATATAATTTACTGGAAGATTTGAAGCCACAAGGCCGCGTATCTACAAACCTGTGATGGCGTGGTTAATAATAATTTGTCCTTTGATAGTTATGCTGTGCTGATGATGTTTTAATAACATTTAATATTGTTTACTATCAAAGTAAAATTTTTAAAGCATTATGCTTATGCACAATGTTTTAAGGCATACGAGTTTAATTTTCTTAGAAAATCATATTCTCAAGCCCTACGTAAATAAAATGCAGAAAAATAATTTTTCAGCAATAGCAATGGATGGATAATAGAATTAAACATGAAAAAAAATTTAAAAATATGATTCGAATTTATGTGGATTCTAGTGGATTCCATAATGATTTGATTAATAAGCGAGCTTTCGAACAACATGTGCTCATCCTCGGGCAATCTAATTATTATTAACAATAAACAATCATAATTTGAACCAAACCGCATCAGACTTTTCGTCTTGTCATACTTACTCAAATACGGTCTGCAACACATATTCCTTTGAAATCGTTTATAGGAAAAGTTTGCAACAATGTCTGCAGTAAAAAATATCTCTTACTGATTTCAGCACGTTTTCCTTTACCTTAAAAATCCGGATTTGGGAATGTAAATTACCAAATAAAATGTGTATATTATGTTTAATTGTTTATTAATAATTCTCAGCTTATAATTTATAAAATGCAAATGCTGATTGTTGTCTCCAAGCGTTGTTCAGAAATTGGAAAGGTATCAGCAATTTGATGAATAATGTTGATCAATTGTGTTTTTTACCTGCAAAAATACTTTAGAATTTTTAAAAAGTTTAGACCATTTCACTAATTTTCAAATGCTAAACTGTAAGGGAAAATCCGGAAAGACGTTTTTTATGGATTAATGGATTATAGTGGCCTCAAAGGCTCAGAGGAGACCGCCATGCACGGATAGTTTCAAAAATGTAGAGCAAATTTGGATGGAGTGGTAGTAAAAGCCCATTTGTACATACAGCGCTTCGCAGCCAATGCTCCTTTTTAAACATTTTCAAAAAAGTAACACCCAAATATTGAAATAATCATTTAAAAACAAATGAAATCCAAAAAAATCGCATCAAAATTTCCTTGTTGATTGTAGTAGAATTCAATGTTGCTTATATGTTTTACTCGATTTACCGTATAAATAATTAAAATTAACAAGTTAAGCGTTTGAAAGTAGTAAAAATTAGATGGGATAAGATTGAGACCTTATCTTGTATCATACTACCCGATGATTGATTTGGACTACGACATTAAACTTGAATGTTTCTGCTTTGTCCTTTCACATTTATGTCCACATTTCTGAAAATCACATCGTGATATCGTGAGCCTTCAAATTTACTGAATATTATTTGCAACTTTTGGCAATATTGTCGGTACATATGTATATGCAATTTAAATGATTGTGTAAGTAAGTTTTTCTGTCAGTAAAAATACGTTAATAGCACACTTTTTTTCTTAAAAATTGATTATTAATCATTGACTCTTATCACGTACTGGGGAAGTAAGTTGAAATTACAGGAAAACTTATTAAATTGATTTTTATTTAATTCCTCTTGTCGTATGCACCATATATGAGAATACGTACTTACATAAATATTTTATACACATGCATTGAATGCGTTTATGCATTAACAAATCCTTTGTATATGTAGCCTGTTAAAAGGAAAATAACTGACTTAACATTAAATGTCTCTCGCTTGTGGAGCTTGGCTGTGGTTTTCAGGAGGAAAATTTTATGTTCATGGTAGGCTCGATGACACTAACGAATTCCCATATCATCCGTGTTACCATAAATGCTTGAAATGAAAGGAAGCACAATTTTAAAATGCTTTGAACTGCAGCAGACAAAATTGGGTGTTTCTCACCTGAAGATTTACAATGACAACTTTTAAAATAATCAAGTCTACATTAATATTTGTAGTTATTTTTGTAGTGAGTTCCTACGCCTCAAATCGCCCAACAAAAATACCTGTAAGATTTAGAGGATTTGAAAAAACTCTGCATCCAGGGAAACTCTACAGGATAGATAATAGTAACGGTTTGGTAATTTATCGTTTTTTTCGTTATAATTAAGTTCTGTTTTTTAACACACACACGTAAACATTTGAACTTGACAGGAGTTAATTTTTCAGACTTTAACTGCATCGGAGGAGGGTCGTATTAAACCTCAACCAGTAATACTCACCAACTGGACAGAATTTCAGGGTCAGCTTTGGGAAGCGAATCTTATAGGTGAATGGTTTATTTTTGTTTTGGAGCAATTACTTAATTATTATACGTATTTACTCATTTATATACAAACAAATGCACTGTTTTTTGTAGATGAAGGTTTCATCTTCACTCCACTCCAGAATGATTTCAATCAGTTCAGTTACTTTACGGCGAAGCATGCGGATTCGTACCAGGTGTGGAATTTAGGTCGACCGGAAGAGAAATTAGAGAAACTAAACGACTTATATTTACTGAAAAATTCAAGATCAAAGTGCTTGCATGGTTTCGGGTGAGTAATTTTTTCTCCTGAGAATTTATTTATGCCTTTTGCAATTTTTAGCTACTGTAGTCACAGTCACTGGTTGGAATTTTTTATCATTTTTTGCATCATTACATGCCTACGTTTACGAATAGAGCGGACGAAATTGTAGGATTCAGACGTTGTCAACCTTCTTCAATGCATCAGTATTGGAAGTTTTATGAAGTGGTGCTGTAGCAATTCCTAGACGATTCCTAGGTAATGCCACCGCACCGCACCGTCTTCAGAAATCAATCTGGCCACATTGCCAGCTAATTGTAATAATTTATTGTTGTTAGTTTGTATTATTTCAATGAAATTTTCTGCATGCCAAACCAGTAATAATAATTTCATTATCATTATTATTTCTATAGCACGAACATTTTATTTCACTGGTAATGGAAGTAATAACATGCCTTAAAACTGAAGCATTATTTGGAAATTGTAAACATGACATAGGAAAAGAATGAAAAACTTTTGACGTTAATTAATAATTATTTGATTACTGCGAAGAGCAGAAGGGCATAATTAATACTTACGGAAAAGGAATACGTTTGAAAGCATGATTTACACTATTGATTCAATTCCTTCTGGTGCATCGGCAATGGCTGCACCTTCTGAAGTGTAACCTCGGAACAAATTTATGTAACAAATTAGTTTGAGGTTTCCTTAAAACACGTAGTTCGAGTTCAACCCTAGCAGCTTTTTTATCAAAAGTTTCCGGGTCTAATTTTTCTCTAAGCTGTTGTCTTAGCTCTGCAGCTTGTTGGGCTCTGATTCTTGAAATTTGTACTTTTCTCTCCTTCTCTTCCCTCAATCTCGCCGCTTTATTTTCTTTGGAGTCGATGACATGCATGACCAGCTCCCGTCTCTTATCTTCATTCTCCTTCACTTTCCGCATCATCTCCAAAGTTCTCTCTTCCCGCAGAACACGTTCACTAGCCACACGAGCTTTCCTTCGATTAATCTCCTGTAAATATTTAACTTCTGCCCGATCCTGAGCTGCAAGGTGAAGTTCCAAGACTTTCTTATGCCATTCTTCTAAACCGTGGAGGAGCTGCGCGTGCATGAGCTGAGCTTTCTCTACAGCCTTAGTTCTGGAACCAGAGCCTTGACAAATGGCATTGGCTTTTAATCGTTGCAAGGCTATATAGTTCATTCTTGCACGATGCTCTTTGTCTTCTATTTGATTCCGAAGTTCTTCCACAGTTTGACGGGCATTCTGCTCCACTCGCTCAATTTGCAAACATCTTTTGGCATCTTCAAGGCGATTCATTGACTGCACATGCTATGACAGTAGTCAAAAACAAAAAGAGTCAACTTGGTTAATTATTTCCTCGGAAAATGTCGTTCAAATTAATTTAATTAGATATGACGTTAGTTAGCAATTCATTTTATTGGACATAACTCATTAGAGAAATGCTTGGCATCAGGAAAAATGTAAAAGCCTCATGGTGATTACTCAAATTGCATGGAAATCCCATTAGGAAGTTCTTTTCATGACCTGATTTAATGCATGAATCAGTAGCCCCAAATCCTACTTTTCAATAATAATACTGTAATAAATCCATTAATTTTTTACAGTTCCAATTCAAAGGTTCTACCATGTCTTGTGCTTTTAGTTGTGATTTTCAGCGCTAGAATTTTACTGATAGTAATAATTATTCAAAGTAAATCAATAATGAAATCTGCCTTTGAAGTAATAAATCAAAATCAAACGAGGATTTCATGTGTCATTTCAATTGTAAGTTATTTATCCTTTCGCATTAATCTTTTCAACAATCAAATTTTAGTCCTGTCAAAATTGCATATTAACTGTGGCTTCCATTTTTTTTATTTGGCTCAGATCCTCTCCTTAATCACAGTCATTGTCACGGGGTTTCTCCAAAGGGAAGTATACCCTGCGGAGAGTTTTGTCAAGTATTCTGCTTACAAAATTGGATATCAAGATGCAGTTCTCAAATCCAATGTCAAAAGTATTGATGAAATTTCTAGAAATATACACTTGGATTCATTGGACAAAATTTTAACAACGCTTAAAATTTCCTGCGGATTGGCTTTTCTCTCAAGCTTCCTTCACTTTTCAAGTTCAATCTGGGCATTATATAAGGTACAAGTTGTGGTTATTGAGAATATTTTATTGCAAACTTTGAAGAATGATAAATGACGGATCTTCAATTACTAAATTAATTTACAGGGATCACCAATGTCACTCTCAGTATGGCTAATTGCCCACATTGGAACACTGATATCCTTAGTCACTGCTGTTAGCCTTCCTTTATCTTATCCACTGAAGGGGCCACTAATACTGAATCTATTTTATGCAATTGCCTGTGTCGATTCTTTTTTAACTTTGCTCCTTCTCGTGGCAGTGTACCTTGATCAAAGATCATCATCTCCAAGCGTAATTGAGGATGATATTGAAAAGGACGCCAATCCTAAAAATGATACTAATTCCGGTGAAAACGAGACCATGCCAAGTACGACGGAAAGTACACCTGCAGCTGCAAATAACTCAAGTGCAACGGAAGAGGAAGAACTACCTCCCGCTCCACCACCACCAACAGCATCGGTACCCAAAGGTGAAACGGATGGAGTTGCAAATGTGCCAGCTCCCGACGCCAACAAAGAAAATTCCGAAATTAAAGGCTGATTTTAAATTATATATTGACAACATCCCTACCCGCCAGTGATCAAATTCTCGGCGTCTCTTCCTGACTTCAGCGTCCTTCATCCTCGTTTGTAATTGCTCCCGAAGCCGTTGACGATGAATTCTATCATCTTCCATCAATTTCTCAATTGCCTTCCCAACCTCATACTGACGCAGTGCTTCAGCCTTTTGTTTCTCCAGCAAATGCAATCTCTGCAAGTGAAGGGTTCAAATTGGTTGCAAGTACGTTCAAATAATTAGAGTACGAAATCGTATGAAAATTATTATCTAATTATTTTTTTGCTTCCTCACACTGCACTGAAATTAGCTACATCACAAACTGTAAAATACTAGTACAAATAAGCATTTCGCGTATGCAATACATTCGACTAGCCATAGTGCTTAGCATAATACCTCAAGACAAAGATCGATTCAGATCGAATTTCCACAAGTACTAAAACGACCATAAACATAAGATTCCAACAGTGCAGGTAAATTATATGGCGCTACTGCCTGTGCATGTCAAAAGACCATTGACTAAAGCTCCCTCGCTCAAGAATAAAAAATCTCATTTAACTTTCTCGTGCAGTGCAATACATACGCAAAGAAAAACCTTTACCTTCTGATGATTGAGGTCTTCCAAATATTTTTGCACTCGTTTATCCCGATCGTATAATTGCCTTTGAAGATTTTCCCTGCTCTGGTTCCATTTTCCCTGAATTTCCAAATAGCGGCGTGCATTTTCAATGTTTTCGATTTTCCTTTTCTCCGTCAATCTATCTTGCCACCTCTGCGTTAAAAGCTCCTCCTCCTTGTTTTCCAAATCATACAATAAGAATTAAACAAGTACCTCCTATACTCTCCTATTGGAGACACCAGTTATATTTAAAAAAAATGGTGTGTATTTTAATAAGTGTAATACCCGGTGTCTCCTCAGTCGTTCTCTCTCCAATTTCTTCCTTATTTCCTGCGACTTTTTGTCCCATTCTAAAGCTCGGCCTTTTTTTAATGCTAAACATTCCAGTATCTTCCTATCTTCTCCTGAGAGATTAACCGCTGAAGGAAGGTCACAGTAGCTAAAGTTAATTAAATACCAACCGTAACTTTTAAAAGTACACACTAAATTGTGATTTTGAAACGAATAAAATTCAATATATAATTTTATGCGTAATGCATAAAAGATCAAAACAACCTCATCACCGCATGCAAAATGGAACAGCATTAAAAAGTACTGGTACCAGGGGCACCGTGATATTTTCCAGCTTACCCCTTAAGATATGAATGGCATATTAGCTCATCATCAAATTGAAACTGACAGGGGCAATACTCCCTTGGACTGAGCCTGACTTTCCGGAAATCCAAATTTGTCCTTAAATCAGGCATACTTCGACTTGGGTAAACATTAGGCTTATTATCTTCTCCATCTTGGGACTCAGTGTCGGACGGATAGCGTTCTTCATTATGATCTTCTTTAAAGGTAACATTTGCACTCGAAGGATCTCTGTCTTTAGCCTTAATCTCATTCCGCATCCTCCGGCATTTCAGTAATAACCCTTCAGGAAAAAACAATAAAATTGTACACCAGAACTTCCTCACAAAATATCACATCAACAAAAGGTCCGTCCAACAGAAGTTCCCGCCTTTCGCTTTCTTCGTTCCTCGCATATGCACACTCCTCACAAAAATAATCGAAGGAAAAACTTACTTTTATGTACACACATAGAAATTACCAAAATTATTATATATACCTTGCCGTCGAGTCTCATGTTCTTCGTAAACTTCATACACTCGGCTGAGAGGCAAGTCACTGTAAATTTCTTCATAATCCTCAATACTTCGGTAAAGCAAATCTTTAGGCTTAAATCGAATAAGAAAGCATACACAGACTCCGACGGTGCTTTAGCCCACGTCTCACTTTCCCACAATGTTTTAGAACAATAATTGACTCCTCAGTATATCATGGTAGTTAAGCATTAGAAAGAAAAGGCAGTTACACTGACCTGCACACCGACTCTAGCGCAAGCTTCCAAAGAAGTAGGACTTGTGAGGACGTACGGTGTCACTCGTGCAAAATCACCTTCAAAGTTGTCTAAGTTGATACTCATTTGGTTAATGGTATGATAGATAAGCTTTAACTGTATAATATAATAGTTCGGTAACTTGTAATTTCAATCTGTAGACTTCAACAATTTCATGTGACGGTCGGACACACGTTGCGTAGCATTCGCGAATATCACATTTAACCTTATCATATAATCTCCTTGTATAAAAAATCGCTAGGGTCCCCAATAGAAAAGTATTACTTTCGCTCCGTCAACTATATACGTTCGTTAATATTAGTACCATTTTGTTCTAATCTCTTCTGTCATATGAGGGAAATCTGGGTGAAAAACACATTCAATATCTTCCCTTTATATAATTATTCACTACAGTCAGTATCTGTATAATAATGTTATAATCTCAAGAGGAGGTCCCTGAGTAAGAAGAATATATCAGTTGTATGAGGCTTGATTGCACCGTAAGATTACAAATACCCCGGCCCGTGAGTACAGATATTCTTCAAGAGACTGGCACGGGAGGAAGTAACTCCGCAGCTATGTGACTTCAGCTCAGTCAGAGTCAGTTTCAGCAAAAAGTTTGGCGTGCGTACTTTCATAGCTTCTTCTCCTAATGTTCAACTTCACCTGCCTATACTTTCCTTTCTCCCTACCTCGTAATCAACCGCACTTACTTTGATGGAATGAAAAACATAATATGCGAACTAAGGAAAATATAGTGGAGAAAAGCTCCCCAGAATATCCACTATTATATTATTTCAATAAAGACTTGAAAATCAGTTTGAAAAGTAGTTGGATTTTGGGTGGAATTTATTAAGTTCTTACGATAGCGGGCTTTAGTAACTTTAAAAAGTAACTTTAGCATGTTTTATCAGTTGAAAAACGTTTATCTAATAAGTTCAAATGAGGGAAAATAATAAAACTAACACGCTGTGTCTCGCAAATGCGTGGAAAAATAAGAACCGCTCAAATGTCAGGCCTACTAGTGAATGAACATTTTATGATGATTGAGATGGGGAAAGCATGAGTCTCACATAAACCGCACTTCACAACAAAATGTAGAAGATCTACTGCGTTCTTACTCCAACTTTGCACATCCATGTATTCCAGACTCCTGTGTACCCACGTTCTCACCTCGATGCATATGTGAATCATGCTGAGTTCAATTGTACTCTGAATTAAGTTTTGTAAACACGTACGCCGGTACACCTATAAATATTAATGAGAGAAAATTGCATTAGTTTCTCCAGGATCAGAACCATGTGAGAGCACAATGGAATGGAACACCTGTAAGTATTGTGTAAATGATAGTTGTAATGTTCCTGCTGAGTTGTAAACTGCAAAAGATCAATAATCCTATCTCATATCATCCCCAAATAACAGAGTCAGAGCTTTCACTAACAATAAGTCTGTATCAGCAGTTTAGCGTGGTGACGAGCATGTACGTTACTAATATGAAAACTGGGCCTAATGTCAGCTACATAGACAGTGAGCAATACACTTATGCAACTTCGCTTCCGTCACGGATGTGAATAATTGTGTGTAGTAACTATACATAATTCATGGGTTCCTGAAATAGCGATGGGGCTGGATAGTTTTTATAGTGAATGCGAAGCAAGCACAAACGAAGGCATAAATCATATCTGAAGTAATTATTGATGATAATCAGCCCATTCACATCTTCAGAATATATGCTCTAACCACGTTGGCTTTGGTGCAGGTAAGTTGTTATGGTAATTCAGTTACTGGTAAAACCATGGCACTAAAGCGCTTTCATGGCTTGTCTTGTAAAAGCTGTAGCATTTATTGTCAACCAACGTATCAAATGTAATATGTTCACATGGTCAGTAGTAAATAGTATAAACAACCAAGCAAAACATACCTGAATGCAAGTCATAGGAGAATGTACCTGAGTTTTCCAGGATTACTTCCTGTATAAAACTGCGATGAATAACATGAGGTACTCACGTAACGTTTATGCACTGCATTTTGAGTCGGAAAGTTGCACTAGCATCAACCAAACTTAGGGTGGAAAGTAGTAGGATCGATTTCACCCCATGTTTGTGTAATCCATTGCCAGGTGATACAAAAGGGAAAATTCATACCTCTCTTATTACCTATGTTTAAGTTCCTTCTGTCGAGAGGAAAAAAATGTTTTCATTCTATTTAAATGTCAAGTAAGAGGAATCATTGGGAAAATCGAATGCAATCTACTTTCACGTTGTACATACATTCTATGTGGCTTATTTACTCCTGTTCTCTTACTCACAATCAGCTACTTACTTCAGGCCAACGGGTATGTTTGTGGGATCAATTTTTGGGGATGCAGTTCTAATCAATATACAAAAGAGGGTCGGATTCCGAACATAGTCCATGAAAGAATCCAATTTGTTCAGGGACAGTTACCCTCCTTTTCACTTGTTTCCTGCCCTGCTTTGTACGAAAACTATTTTAATTCCATGAGCTATGAAAGCAGATGAATAATTTGATAATTTTTTGTGGATTCATAACCTGAACATAAATAAACCTCAGTCCTGTCATTAAGTGGAACAATCGTGCATGATTCTTCTGGCTTCCACAATCCATATGTGCATTAAAAGGACTTTAGCAGGTTCCCATAAAAGTGGCCTGAGTCATCCGCTAAGGCGTCATATCTATGAAAGTATGTATGTGTAAATATTGTACGTGTATCCAGTTTTTGCCGATGAAACTTCCTTCTACACGTATATACTATCATTAGCAATTTTGGTATTGAGGAGAATCTGGGAACCAACCTATGCAGTTATTATGACTGCGCCAAATCTGTTGCTGCATTGATATTTTAGCGTGGGAATACATGATTCATAATAGTGTTTGAACTTATTTAAACACAGATGGTAAGGGCTGACACCACCAGATTTTTAAAAATATCCCTTTGCTTACCCTAAAATCAATAAAATACAAAATTGGGAGCGAACTGTGTTCCCTAACCCAAACAATAGTACGAGTTTTCCGGTGATACATAAAAATGATGTAAACTGGTAAATTCATTCGAAACGAAATTGAAATGGGGGATTCTACGATAAGCGGGCAAAGGTCGTAGGTTACTTTTGGTACTCAAAGACGTCCATTAAAATATTTTTAAGTTTTCAGTTAAGTCAATTTGATTTTTAAATCGACCACCTCGTTAATTCCTACCGCACTCGGGCTCGGTGGTCGATTAATAAGCCAATTTAACCTATAACGTAAACGTCAAAAATATTTTAATGTTCCCCTCTGACCACCAAAAGTAACCCGACCTTTCCCCACCTGCAATCGACCTGACAATCACAACAAACAATCCCCAAACCTTGTAAGACAAAAAAATCTTGAATCAGTGATTATTGTGATAAACAGTAATGGTGTCATGGTTGCATCCGCCCGCTTATCGTAGAACACCCTTGAAATAATTAAATATTTAACTCCAACTTCGATGTCACCGATTAACATTCGTCGTACCGTATAACACTTAGCATTTCGAATGAAAGAAATCTGAAATGTCATATTATCTTTCAACTATATTCGTATTCAATATATTTACTATAAAACTGGTTATTATGAAGGATTTGAAGTTTACCTTTTATGCACTACTAATAGAAGTTTACTATTTGCAAAACATTGGACGAAACTTACCGGACATTCTTGCTCGCATCCTTACTGAAAAACAAATATTCTGCCAGTAATTTTTTTCGTTGGTGCAGTTCAAAGACCTTTATTGAAATTGTGAGTCCGCCAAAGAATGATTTTATAAACATTGCGTTTGCTCGAAGTCCGAAATAAAAGGTGGACCACTTCATTAGCATGGTACAAATAGAAATCAGATAGTGACCGACACCTACAAAACCACAATGTATTACTTCCACTCCCAGGACCAATGCACTCTAAAGAACCTTTTACGTACACAGATTTTATACAACGACGAAATGAGAGGTACACGGTTCTCAGGTCCTCCCATTGCTCCGATGAGAGAATTGGTTTACCCTCCCAAGTGGAAACTCAAAATGTATCATTATTTCATTTCCATGAACATCGTCTGTCGTAAATATAAATATTATCAACACGCAGCCAGCAAGAACAGTTGTACTTGTTTAAATATTCCAAATTCTTAAGAGGTATGGGTCTGATAATATGCGTGTATTTTTCCCCAATACTCAGCAAGGCAGTCACGACACCCTAGCCAAAAAACACCGGACAGTGTAAATCAGAACATATTTTTCAATACATAAAGCTACTCGTATCAACTGTATACCTGAGCGCAAATTATTGTACAACCTCCGGAAATCTCAGATCTTAAAGCACAATGACTAACACTCCAACACAAAGAAAATGAATTTTCGTAGTTTTATTATCATGTTACACTCTCTATATTATAAATCATTAAATTTTTACTCATAAACAATACTTGGTGTGCCTAAGATATTGAAGGAAATAATTACAACATTAGATTTCCTTAACATGCATTCTGTATAAGAAACAAAAAAAATGAAGAGTCTTGTCTTATCGCTGCAAGTTGCTTCTCGCAAATCAGCCAGAATATACAAACCACTTTCTCTTTGCAAACTTAAGTTGCTAACGATTGACTACTAAATTCATCATTTAATTCTGTGAATATTAATAATATTTGAAATTAAAACTACGATGTGTTGTAAAAATTACGCAATTTAAATCCAGAAATCTGTGGTGTATTAACAATAATAACAATAATGACAGTAAGCATGTAAACATATAGTCTAGTACATACGAAAAAAGAGATGAACGTAAACAAGTATGAAAATTTAACGGGAAGAGGATGATGAGGACCTTTCGTACCGTCGTCGCCGAGGTGGGGATTGCCTTCGTGGTCTTGGTGGAGACCTTCGTCGGTATGGAGATCGGCCTCGAGGAGACCATCCTCTAGGACGTCGCCGGGGGCCTAATGGTGGCGTACGTCTCATCATTAGTGGCCGCGGAGGACGAGAAATATTTAGAACTGGAGCTGCTGTTATTTCCTGCAGAAATCACGGGTATTAAAAGAATGAAATAACAAAACCAATAAATGCATCCAGAAACTTTTACGCTTTCGTAAAATTAACTAACAATAAATTCAAGCCATAATAAATGTACATAAACAGAATAACAACATACTTGTCCATCAATTTGGCCTCCATCCATATGTTTCATTGCATCCTCGGCTTCATCAGGGGTACTAAATTCTATGTAGGCAAACCCTTTTCCCAGATGCTGCTGATGTCTTTCATATTCAAATTGAATATTCTGGAAGAAATAATTCGTGATAAGAAACTTGATTCATTAATTAAATAACAACTGCAGTTAAATCAAACTTTACCTTAATAGTCCCATAATCGGAGAAAATTTCCTGAACGTGCTCCTTAGTAACGTTCCGCGTCAGACGCCCTACGTGTATTTTTGTTGGGCGAGGTGTTGGACTTCTTTCCTTCCTGGCGGGCCCTTTAAAACAATACAAATAAAATTAAGCACCATTACTGAAATTCACATCCGTGGCCCCACGTCTTATATTCACTGGTTGCATAAAAACTAATTAAAATCCTCTTACTTTCCCTTTCACGATCCCTCTCCCTGTCCTTATCGCGTTCACTCTTTCTTGGTGATCGCGATCGAGATCGTTTAGGTGACCTAGAGCGTGCCCTATCTCTGTCTCGGTCTTGTTTACGTGGGGATGGTGAGCCTTTCGGAGATCTCTGTTTCCGGGGAGGGGTTCGAGACTTACGACTCACCGGGCTTCTAACCCGTACTGGAGCTTTAGGAGAGCGAGAACCAGCTTTAGGTTTTGCATCAGGTTTGGTTGCTTTGTCTTTCTCAGACCTGTCTCGTTCAGATGGTTTAGCATCCCGATCCCGATCCCTCTCTCGCTCACGTCCTCTCCTAGGCTGAGGTGTCGCAGATGAGGAACTAGAAGACGACGAAGAGCTAGATGATCCCGAAGAACTACTTCCCGACGAAGAAGATGATGATGATGAACTCGAAGAAGAGCTACTCGAAGTGCTGGACGACCTTCTCCCTCTCTTTCGCTCCTCATCTTTATTCGGCCGTGCCCTGCAAAAGAAGTTTCAAAATAAAGTATCAAACTTTCCATCAACAACCTATCACCAACTCAACAATTTTCTACTTCCCTCACTATTCCCATACTCTCATATGAATAATGTACTCCAGTGTGATTCAATCAATTTAATTCACTTGATCAAAATTGTTCCCTTCAAAAAATTTTATTCTACGTTCACACAATTAACGGACATCTAGAATTTTAAGCCGGCGAAATCCAGTAACCACACAAGATGTTTCTTCACAATTTCAACAACTAAATTGATAATACGCTCTTAAAAACATCAATGTTTCCTTAGCACAATTATTTAACCAAGACAGTAATAAAAATATCACTTACATTTTGTCCCCAAATTCACTAACAATAATAAAACTGTCTCAACTAAGTGCCAAAGAAATTTTACAATCCCTCTAGCTAGATACCCAGTACCCACGTATACAATACAAAACTATTCACACAGAAAGCTTCCAAACTCACAGCTACACACAAACTCGACTACAGGATGCATAGCTCCAAGTCACGCACGCAGTCTCCCTGAGCGCAAGGCATAGCCTGTCCTTCCATGTTCTATATGCTTGTATATACGTTCACAAGTTTCACAACCACAACAGTGTCTAAAGTACTCTAAAGCAAATAATGCCAATGATAAATGTTGCTCTTTCGTCCAATCCTTTCATTTCAATCGAACCGCGGGAGTTTTAATAAAAACACTTCGTGGCGCTCAAATTTGAAAAAAACATCTAAAATCTCCAAAAAGCGAAAAAAGCTCAAAGCAAAGTAAAGGCAAATAGTCACAGCCAAATCCTCATCCTCACATAAAGAAGACAACGTAAAACCTCCTAGCTTACTTTATGAGCTACGGACATATACACACGAATAACTGCTAAATACATATGCTTTACAGCAACCAGTGTTCGTGAGTTTTAGACTGTTTGGTGGTGACAATTCAACTGTATCAAACCTGTCAAGTCTCCATTAATCAGCCACTACTGCAGTCTCCCTGACATCACAAATATTGAACTACCATTAGTCTTTATTCAGCGCTGGTTAATACTCATCAAATTCCTTTTGAAAATAATGTTTTATTTCAAGCGTATATGCAGGATTCTCCCTTTTCTCGCTCACTGATCAACAATTTTTCAATATTCATTCATTATTTGTTCCGTTAGGCAATGAGCGGAAGTATTTCGCTACACTGTAAAAAATAAATCTGATCATTCAACAGGATCCCACTCCCCCCCCCCAAATCGTTGGACATGGAAACCTGGTCAAATTTAACAGGTTCCCCTGTTAATTTGATTTAACAGGGACTCCAGTTAAATTTTAACAGGTTGCCATGTCCAACGATTTTGGGGGGAAATCCTGTTGAATGGTCAGATTTTTTTTAGTGTGTAGAAACAGTCCTTAAATCGACTGAAGTGTGTTTACATTAAAATACCGAGCCTTCACTTACATTAATTATGAATTATATTATGGAGTAAAATAATATATGCTTTTCCTGAATTTTTTCTCTACAAAAGAAATCGTTCATTTATAAACTTTGTGAATGAAATGCATATCGTCGGCTAAAGTGCAAAAGGGGCTATATGCAGAAATCCTTAATACGAGATAGTTCCAACTCTGTGCGCTT
>JAQFXU010001121.1:0-33891 GCA_034693705.1 Spatulosminthurus flaviceps
TTCTGTTTGTTTTATTTTACAGGTATGCTGGGGGTCTCCATTATACTTGTGAAAATAAAATAAATTGTATTGTGTATGTGTGCATAGTTGTTATTATTTTTTGCATGACGCATATATGCATAAGCATCTATATAAGCATGAGATAAGAGGGAGGAGCCAAACAAGAACCGAAGGCGATCTGCAAACCCCTAAATGAACGTAAAATTAACGTGGATTTGCAAGCGTGAATTTAACGCTAACTTCGTTACGTTATTTTGCCCGGACATTTCCACCTGAAAGAAACCAGAAATCTACCAGATATCCACCTTCCAGTGACGTTAAAGTAACGTAACTCCGGATCAACGCTCACGTAAAAAGAACGTGATAAAGACGTGGATGTGTTCATTGGGTAATTTAGATTAATATGAATAAATAATAAAGATAATAAAGATAGTTCTTCTAAATCTACTTCACAGTTGTTACAGTTCATACCTGCAGTTATAATTTGAGTAGCCTCCACACAATACAATCATGAAGAAATTACAAATACAGTCATTTAATTTGGAATTGAAAAAAACACCACAGCCTGGACTACCAGGTTAAAACAAGAACTTAAAAGTATTGTATTTTTATCCTCACTTGCATTTTAGCGCCCGTAGATGGTGGACAGTTTGCCACGGAAAGCTCACGATTAATAAATATCTTGTCAAAAATACACTTTCCACGTACACCAAAGAATGAATAATCATAATATGAATAAAAATTCCACCGATCCAAATGATAGCTTTAATCCTTGAAGATGTATTGCTCGAATAACCACGTTTGATTTCTCTTTAAATCCCCCTATGAAATTATTAAGTGCTCCACGTCCTCCTACATTGGGTTTCGGCTGAGAAATTGGCCATGAATTGCATTTGATATTTTTACTTGTTTTAGTGCAACAGGTTACAGAGCATTCTGGCATGAATCAGTAGTGCACTGATCCGTACGTCACAAGACCGTTCGACACAAACAAATCTTATTTTGGCACATGACTTTTTGGCACTAAAATAAAAAAACTCCACAAAAGTGAATCGGTCACAAGACGGACAAGTAACAACAATAATTAGAAGTTTTATTGTCTCTATAGCTACTGATTCAGCTGAATTAAAAATTAGAAGGAAATAAAACATTGATCAATAGGAATATTACTGCTGTTCTCGAATGTTCGTCCAATTGTTGGCCTATATTGATTGGCTCAGTGTAACTTAAACATATAGGAAAGCGTAAAAAACAACTATGATTTTCTTCTCAATCAAACATACACTCGAGCTGCTGTGTAGTGAAAACTTTCATCGGAGCACCACTGCACCACACTTTCACGAAAATCTTTCTGGTAAGTTTTCATGTAATAATGTTTCTCAGAAAACAATATTATTTTATATATGTTATTATATTATTATTATATATATTATTATCAGAAAATAATATTATTAATAATTGGATTTACACTATTTCATTTTTAGTCATGTCAAAACTACTCGAGACAAAGTTTGGAGGAAAGTTCGCACACGATGGATTCAGTTACAACAAGTTTCGTGTCAACTCCGACGGAACTGTGTCTTGGAGGTCTGAAAGAAGTAGTTGTGGGCTGGAATAACCGACTGAATGATAAAACTATATAACTTCTTTTTCTTTTTCGTAAGTTAAAAATCAACTTGTTTTTTCAAACTTGTTAATGGCATTTAACACTCATTCAACAATATTTGTGTCTTACGCGGTTTGGGGGACGTTTGTGAGGGTGGTCAGGTCGAGTGCAGGTGGGGAAAGGGCGGGTTACTTTTGATGCTCAAAGGGGGACAGTTAAATATTTTTGAGGTTTAAGTTAGAAGTCAGTCAACTCAAGTCAAAGTCAGTTATTTAGAAGTCAAATCAACCTAACTTAAATCTCAAAAATATTTAACTGGACGTCTTTGAGTATCAAAAGTAACCCGCCCTTTGTCCACCTGCGCTCGTCCTGACGGGGTTAGGTTAGGTTGCCAATCTTAGAAATATTTACTTGCATATGAACAGGAAAGTGGCGGAAACTTGAAATGGCACTTCATTTCAAATTTTAGTTTAAAAGGATTTGGCCTCATAAGGAAGTCACGGTTGGTTATGGAAATCGAGCTGTAACAAGATGTGGAAGAATACCCAAGGTTTTTTGTTAATGACAAATATTGTTTCATTTCAGTTTGGTTAAAATTCTACGTTCCGAGCTAAGCAGGATGGAAGAGGCTGCGTTACTTCGTCAAGGGGGAGAACTTCCTGGAAATCGTACCTTCGGGTGAATTCGTTAAGTTCTGCTCCTTGCAATAAAGTGCATTGTTATAATGTTTAAGTTTGTTAATGTCACTGTTTTGTTATTACTTTAGTGAGTCATTTGATTTTGTTCGGTTGTCTTTTGAGGTTAATAAAACCCTAAGAAACATTTATGTTACGAGTGAACAAAAGTTTAGTGCCAAACGGTCTCTGTGCCAAACAGTTTTGTGACAAACTGCTGCATGACCAACGGTCTGGTGTCAAACGGTTTTGTGCCAAACGGCTACGGATTCGTTTTATTTCCAGTCACCTTTGTACATGTCACAATTCCATTCCCCTTAAAATGGACACTGCTACTTATTGGGGGAAGCCTACAAGTTTTGTACATTCTCAGTCATCCGTAAACTATTGCAAGTGCAATTTTCCCCTGTCCTTATATCCACTGTGAGTGGAGGAAAAATCATAAGCTCTTGTTCTATCTCGGAATCTCTAACCAAAATGAAATTTTGGTGCAACCAAAATTTCGGGCACTAAAAATATAATTTTACCTATAATAATTTAGGCTAGGTAAAGATTTGACATTTGACACATGCAATTGAAAATCTTACTAAAGGTTAAAAACGTTATGAGTTACTTTAGAATTACAAAAGTCCTACGATCGTAGTAATGATGACAGAGCACAGTAAAAAAAACAATCCTTATTTATCATCCTTATATTATGTATATGTGAAGAATACAAGATTAAAATTGCTGCATTGTTAAAAAAAATAGGATAGTTATTCTTATCAAGGTAGCTGGATCAAAAGCTAACGTACGGATAATATGATAAGTACCTCCATAATGTTTAATACCTACCTGGGATACTTAATTGAAGATAATCTTGCTACATTCACAAAGTCATTAAGTCACTACGTTCTTCAAGCTCACCTCCAATCTCCTAGCTACTTACGAGTAATAAAAGTATACTGTAAAGCTCTATAGAACTCTTGTATGTATAAATTACATGTATATGCACATACATAAATACTCTCAATTTACAATCCTTACTATTGTGTATGTATAATGCTTAATTTCAAAAAAGTCCTCCCCTTCTTAAATGAGACAAACCAGTAATAATTGCATTCAAAAAGAATAATTTCCCATAAAGATTTCAATGTAGGAAAAGGTGGCTTTTGTTTTAAGCAACATTTATGTACACACATTTATTACACATGTATTATTTATTATTACATTGATGTACATACAGAATGTTATGTACAGAAGTAGCTATAGAATAAATGGAAGAGCTGATAATCATTTATCCATATAATGAACACAAGTCATAAAATATTAGCATTTGTTTTTGTGTTCATTTTAGAAATGATTTTATTGTTGCATATGGTAGCGGAGTTTTGTTGAGAGTATTCGTGAGTCGTGACGCGATGTGAAATGTTTTCCTTTCTAATTCACTCCTTACTCCTAACCAACATTATCTTTACATATTTTAGACAAATAATAAGGACGCGGTAATTCTTCGTCGGAGTTTCAAACGTTTTATTGCATAACTCATTCTCAAAAGCTTCCCTCAATACAATAGTACTCATTGGCTTTACATGAGAAATTCTATATAGAGATGAAATACACACAAACCCCCTCCACAATAATCCATTACATATTCATTCACAAGGCTAAACAATATTGCCCTGCATAAACATACAGACACATCTAATTGCGCCATGAACCTTGCATTTTATCATGTGACGTTACTACATTACTATACCTGCCCTCATAAATCCACTAATGTTTGTTTACATTCCTAAATCTTGTTTACATTAAAGTACAAAACCTACAGGCTAAAGTGCAAAAGAAGCTATAAAATTTCCTCATAAACACTCAAAATCAAAATTCCAAATCTATAGCTCTTTTTTGAATTCATTCAAAAGAACATTAATGAAATCAAGTTCATTGCTCGAAATATTATAACATTTGCTGAGAAAAATACATTCCATGATTTTAGCATGGTAATTTATAACTGTGCTCTCTAAAAGTACATGGGAGCGATTATCTCAAGATGAAATGATTGTGGAGGAGTGGTGAGTGCCTTATGAGAGAATCCTTTTGTTGGGATATTTTAGCAGAGTATCAATAGAGGCTTAAGACGATGTGGGTCGTCTTTACTTAATGGTATCTCCTCCAAAGCCTCTTTCCATAGGGTAAACGTATACGCATAGTATAAAGAATTAGAGCCCAATGTTATCAAAGCGCTTAATCTAAAAGTGAAAGGAAGATATTAGTTTCGGGGGCATATAATAAATGTGAGAAGCTTTAAATCGCTTGAGAACTCTGATAGCCCCTTTGAATGGAAACTAGGATATACTAAAGGACGCTCTTGAAAATAGTATCCTGTCAAAACTTGTGATATTTTCTCTTGTCTTGTAAAAATGTAGCGGCTTTTATGTGGGAGATATGAGAGGCATGAGGAATATGACATGGCTGTAGGTAAAGTACATGCATTTAACTGACTATGATATGAGAGATGCCGCTGTCTCTTGAAAATCCCTGGGATTCTCATTTGTGAACGTCATTTAGAGAACAAATTGACGCAAATTAAAATTTTAACGTAGCTCTATATATTTTTTTCGGAACGGTGTTCTACCTTTGGGCTTTAATGTATGTGTACATATATAGAGCAGGTAGGTAGGAGCATGAGAGTTGATAATCTCTATTTGTACCGATTAGGTCACTGTTTCTTCAGTCAAGTGTACTTAAAAGAAACTTCCATCGATATTTTCCCTCTCTTTATCTTTCACGCTGTATATGTATCTTGTCCCTTTTGTAGCTCATATACGTGCTACTAACGTATATGATAATATTGCAAGGGTAGAAAGTGTCTGTCCTACACAAGAAATAACACATGTACTTGATATTTACGTACAATTGAGTATAAAGCTGTTTTATGCTTGAAAGAGATACATATAAGATTTTTACCTGAAATATTACCCTTTTGTAATAAAAGTACGCACTCCATCGACAGCTCCTGTAGTACCTTTTTTCATATGTTGTGTGCATGTGTAAGTCTAGAGGAGTTATGGTCAAGACAAGTCTATATAAGGTTGATATTTACTAAAAACAATAAATGAATATTTTGCACTTGACTAACTTTCATTTCATCCGCTCAACTTAAAGTTTGGAATGTTAGAGGAAAACTAGGAGCGTATCTCTTGTTCAAAGTCTCTCTCCTTTTCATTCAAGAAGAAGGAAACTTGTGAATTTTGACACATTTCCTTCGAAAGAATGAAGAGACGTTAACAGACCGGACCACCTTCGGATTTTCCGCAGGACGTTTCCACAGTTCAAGTCCCATTATGTCAGTCGTCAATATAGTTACTACAATCAAAGTATGATTCCATTGTACTTTTTCAGCTCTACCTCACACTACCACTCGATAATGCTACTTCCTTTAATAATACCCGGAGTATCCCAACACACACAAATTTCTTATTCAGCTCTATGTATATAAATACGCATATTATACTTGTACGTATGGGATTTGACAAAGCATAAAAGATTCTTTACAATCCATTTCCGATACTTCTGGTAGGTAATTCTTGTCAACTCCTGTTCAACTTCAACAGTCTCCATTAAAATGTGTCAATAATACGTGCGTGAAAAACACAAAAATAAGACAATGTTTCCTAACAATAAGCCTCAAATGCATCCTTTTAGTGTTGTAATAATCCTCTGGAGGTAGTAAATAAAATTATTTCTCAAAAATTTCCAAATTTTCTGAAGCACGTATGTAGTTATATGTGAAATTTGGTGTGATACAATTTTTGGACACAAAATTTTATAATAAATAGGACGTTGATAAAAAAATTCATTAATAATTTTCTCATGCAAAGGTAAACTTTGGGAAAAGTTAGAAAGTTATGGTTAAAATGAGAAAGTACGAGTGTAGTCTTCAAGCTATAAGGCTTGACAATTAACAATGAAGAGCATATAATAAGGCTTTATAGGGAAGGTGTACATCACACGATTACAGGTGAGCCATATTGCTCTGTGAGAATGAAAAAGGGAGCAATGTTTAGTAAACTGAAGATTAAGACGGGAGGAAAAAAGATCAGCGGGAGTTTTTGAGGCATATTCAAGTAAAGTATGTGTGTAAATATTGTTATGGTATAATAATAATTATAATTTTTATATGATATTCTTCGGAGATTATATATACAAAGACATTATACATAGGAGAGCATACATAGGTGATGCGAGAGAAAGAGTCGACACTCTTACTTAGAGAGCCTGTTAACAACTTCGGAGGCCTGGTAAAGTACAAACGGTCGGCGTCTTTCATCTACTAGAACTTTTGAAAAGTGTGAAAAGATAGCTCATGTAGCCTTGTTCTTCTCCCCGTGTAATAAGTACATACATACACAATATAATACTAATGTAGTAGAATATTGGACAAGCTATACATAGTAGGTGGTAGTGCTCCAGGAGGGATTCTGAGGGACAAAATATAGCTATCACACTTTTACCATAAGGATACACAGATTAGCTTCATCATATATTTAGCTATCCTCAGCCAGTGAGCTACATATGTACATTCTGAAAATCCTCCGGACTCTCGACACTATTTTACATTTAGGCAGTAGCTGAAAGTAGCTATTAGTTGTTATAGTGAACTTTCTATACGGAAAGTAACAGTATGTTCTATTCAGACACAAGGTGTAGTAAAGTAAAGGTATTGAGAGGATTATTTGGTGGGGACTGGACTGCTTATGTGCTAAAGGAGTTGTAAATAGTAGGGACTACTGTGGATACACGTACATGAGTATATTTGTACGTAGGGGCTTAAGAGATAGGAGGGAGAAATGAGAGGAGGAAAGTGTGTTCAAAAGCATGTTACTTATTGTGTCTAGTACTATGGAAGTACTAGGTAATAATAATAAGTACAGGAGAGTCGAGTGTATTGTCTATTGTTGTCGCTTATAAGTCGGGCTGGTGAACCGTACTGTCCTCTTGGAGGTAACTATTCACATGCACAATAGCTTGAGATTATTACCTGGGAAAATGCTATTATCCACTAAGGACATATATGCTCTACACCTATTAATGTCTTCATTTTGGGTTATTTGCTTGTGGTGATAATACTTGCTTCTTTCAGCATTTCCTGCATGCCTCTCCTCTCTCTCTCTCTCACAAATCACCTCCCTCCTGTAATCGAACGAACTTGATCCTGCAAATTCATCGCGGGTTGTTCCTTACTGGCTTGTTATGTTTTGTGTATAAATAAAAGAAAATTCCCTCACACAAAAGTTTCGAAGTAACAATAAACAAAAATATTTCTCAGATGTTACAAAGCAATAGAAACAATAACAACTTGTAGATTGTATGTGAAAGGGAAGAAATCACCTCCGGAGAGCAGGAGCAGCTTCCAATGCACACCTTTCAAGAATCTCTTTACATGGACTCTCTTTTGTCTGGCCTGTCGATATACATAGACTCACACTGTTACACTTTTCAATGTTAAACATAAACCAGGGAGTGTACAAGCTTCAGACTTTTGGACCTCCAAAGGAACAAGTATACTATAGTATGTAGCATGTAGTAGCCCAAAAGAATGTTCTGCAAAGTCTCAATGAAAAAAAAGGAGAAAAAATTTTGCTCTGATGGGTTTTGTTATAACAAACAAATTCCCTCAGAGTTATAATGAATGAATGAATGAATGAAGAAAGATTAAATGAATGGAAGTTGATTGTTGGGTAGGAGATGATGGGAAAAGGAAGTATTTCTTCACCTTGGTCGTTAATATGAGGATATGATGGAATTGTTCCGTTTGTTTGTACGTAATGTGCTTTGACTTTTTTTGTGTTATTTACAAAAGTAAACATGGGCTTAAAATTCATTGGGGATGCATGCGGGTGTTTATGGGGATTGGTTGTGTTTGCGTATTGTGTAGGGGCAGAAGTTACCATAAAAAATACATTTGCCAAAGGTTAAATGTTTCTTTACCTTTTGTGGTGTCAATTAAAGATGTGAGGTGTTATGATGGTAAATAGTAGCATGGGGTGATTATATATGTAGTTGCTCCTTGTAATTTGATAAGTGGAGTTCATGTGAATATGGAGAGACTCTTGGAGAAATGAATGGACAATTGACGTTAGAGTGCATAAACTGAGTCTAATGACTAGTATTTTTTTTATATATATATAATGACTAGTAATATAAATATCTATTATTCCTCTATTTCACTTTGGAGGAGAGTTATATAGGTAAGAGGAAGAAGAATGTTTGTGTGCGTGAGTGTGTGTTTCTCTTACTCTGAGTGAGACTCTCAGGGTTTGGAAGAATTCGAGGAAGATGACTTGATCGACTGGAATCATTTTATTGCCTTGCTCCTGTCTGGATGTCGTCCTCACCCTTATTACCCCTTCTTATTTTTGGTTGTGGCTCATTCCAAGTGATATTCTATTTTTCGTTTATTGATACAATGAAGATGACACGCTCAAGAGACTTTGAGTGTTAAGTGCCATAAACAGGTGGAGAATTCCTCTTCTCATTTCTATGCACAGGGATGGCAGAAGACGAAAAACTCACGACCGCCTCCACAGTTTTGCCATGGAAAAGCCCATTTCTCCCAATGTTTTAAGCAATTACTTTTTTTACTCTGTCTTTGACTTTTTTATCACGTTTTTTTAAAACCTTGATTATTATCCTGCTTGTTGATCTCCGGTGGTAGCTATAGAACGAATGAACCAAGAACACCTTACCCAGAGAAGCATTGTCAAGCTGCGGTTGGAACAACAGCTGAAAATGATTAAGAGCTTTTCAAATACCTTAAATTCTGGAATTTGGATCTCCATTCAATTTGATGTCAATTTATAACGTTTATACTTTCTGGAGCTCACATTTTTACGATAATTCCTTTGATTACACAAAATATGAATAATTTATTTGTTAATCGAAATGAAGTACGTTTACAGAATTTACTTGGAAAATTAGTATTGTTAAATTGTATACTATCTCAACCCTCAAGGATACTCTTAAATATCCAAAAATGTTTAAAAAATGCGGTTCTCTAGTATCATAAATTGGTAGGTAATCATTTGGAACTAATTGTAATTAACACGGTATTAAATTAAATTGCATTATTGATATTTGATAATTGCTAATATACTTTATTGATAATACCCTTCATCACCAAGCACGTTTTACATTTGACAATTTTCTATATAAAAAACGTGGGTTTATACTCCGATACATACCCTAAGGTCTTACAGAGTTGTCAACCATCTTAAGTCTTTATTCATTAATTCGCGTTACAAAGTTTAAATGATTGAGCCTATCTATGAGTAATTCCGGCTTTCTGGGGCCATCATTGCAAACTCGCTTGGCGGTCATATGTCTGAGCGGTCAGGGGAAAAACACAGTAGGAAAAAACCCCTTTCCTTTAATACGAACTAGAAGCCACTCCGAGGTTCGAACCCGGGACTCACCCAGACGACACTCGTAAACGAGTACTTACCACACTTCGCTACCTAGTCGACTTAGCATGAGCTAAAAGTAACGGTATTGGGGAGCGCACGATAAGCCTCAGGCTTCAGGTGACAAAGAAGGGTATCCTACAGACATGTAGTAACATGTATGTAATCCTCAATAGGATAATGGATAACCCTCGGACCCCGCAAATACATACATACATACCAGTCGCCAACACGGCCCTATATAGTACAAGTTTGGGTGAGAGAACTTTATTAACCATTGACACCACAATGATGTTTGCCGATAGACGCAGTACTTAGCAAATCAATTTGTTTGGATTTCATTGATTTTTTTTCCAATAATTATTAGTCTTATATAAATGGTTATAAATAATTTTGCACAACCACTTATTGCAGCAATAAACACTTAAAAAGATCTTTCGGTAACCTAAACTCCTTCCTAAATGCGTTGAAGAATTCTGTGATAGTTCATCTTGCTCCAACTGGTAACCCAATCACTTCAAATGTTTTGAATGCCGTTTAAAATATGGAATGTATGGCTCATATATGGCTCGTTTTTCATGTTTTATTAATGATTTATTCTGTTTGCAATGTGAGAGTCAACTTTTCCAGAGAATTTTCGTAGAAATAAATTTGGTTCTAAAAAGGTTCTTTAGTTCTAAATTTGTATGCGTGCAAGTAAGCACGGTAATGTTAAGCACAAGTACAAGGTAGCGTAGATTTTATTACGTTGAAAACACAGCCAAATACTTCAATTCAAAATTAAAATACATATAAGTTACTTTGATGAGATTCTGAATGCTACTAATTTTTTCTTATTCATAACTTACAGCTAAATACCTAAACCTCAACAGTGTGGTTTAGATAGGGTGGGTTACGTCAATTTATATTGGATGCAGCAAAAGTCAGGCCACTAGGTTACATCCAATCCTAGGTCTAGGTTAAATTAATTAATTTAGGTATGAATTTCCTTCTACTCAAGGGTAGGCACATAAACTTATCACTGAAAACACATTAGCATGAGAAGGGAATGTAGTACGTTCAACTACATTTAACGCTTTACGGCATGCTTTTTGCCTTTAGGGTTGCCCGGATTAGAAAGATTGAGTAACCACCTGAGAAATTTCGTCGATGGTTTCAAACCGTAGACAGCGCTTCAATATATCCAACATTTAAGATCACAGGGTCATAAAGGGTCAAAAACTAAGATTAACTCATCCAAGGGTTTAGGTATACGGGCATTAAATCACCCACAAATCGAGGTCAAAGATTGCGCCAAATGCACTCAGTGCACTCAGCACTAGTGCTGGCACCCTAAAGTCTCTTGTGCTTCCTACTTAGTTTTACTCCCTGCAAAAGAGTGTAAAAAGCTACAGAATAAGTATAATTTTGTCCTTAACATATTCTAATAATTACTTTTTAAAATATAGCATTTTTAGCATGTTTTTGCATAAAAAGAAGTGGGAATAAATATAAATATTGACTAGTTGTATTCATCAGCCAGGGATTCATCTGGAAAAAATTGATAAAAGCAATAGTGTTGAATTAAAGGAATATAAGGACAAATCAGAAATGTGAAACCAATTTAAACAATTTGTGGTGGGTATTAAGACGCGATGCAGTAATATCTTATAGTTCCTGGTCTGAAATAGTCTTATAAACAGCAAAAGTGCTTCAGCACCAGCGGATAGCAAACAAAACGATCTGCATTGAAAAACAAAACAAATTAATTTGGAATTGGCGAGGGGTCTGCTTCTAATTCAGTAAACAACGTCGGATGCAAATTCATTGCACCTTTTGACTACCAACCACAACTTAAGTTGTGTTGGCAACACAATGACCGCTGCCCATACACAACTTGAGTTGTGCTAAAAAATAAACATACGAATGACCAACCACAACTTAAGTTGTGATTTATCTGTAGCGGAATGATTGAGCAGAAATGTCCAGTTCATATGAAATGACAAACTCCGTTCCCAGCATCACATGTATAAAAACACGCCTCTTCGCATACAAACCAATTGGTCACATTCTGGTCTACAGCATTCTATTGCTAATTTGCACAACCATGCATTAAATGCACTCGCTTTCTTTTGTCTATACACACTCACTCATGTGACAAAGGAACAGAAAAATGAACTTTTCTCACTACTATTTTCTTATAGTATCTTCGTCCATAATTATCTTCTAATTATGGACGAGGTTGAAACGGGAGAATTTTCAGAAGTGGATTCCTCGGATAGCTCGGACCCCGAGGAGGAGGTAAATTTTATCACTTGTCTATGTAAATTTTATTCATGCAAAAGTTTATAGTAAATGACATGAATAAATTCTACAACTGGAATTTCAATATATACAGGATGACAATGATGAAATTGACGACGGGATACGCTATTGTTTAGACCCAGGGTATACGTATGACCAAGCAACTAAAACGTTGCGGAAGGACAACGTTGTTGTTGATTTGTCTGCACTGGATGTCGATGGTAAATTTGCATATCAAAATAATTAATTCACGAATAACCATTTAATTGTTAATTGAAATACGCCTCATTTAAGTGGGCGTTTTTCGATCCACAGACAGGACGCTAACCCAACACAATTTTGTGATGTGCTCATTGTGATTTATCCATTGGGGTTTAGTTTGTACCGAGCGACAATAGCTCGAAAGCGTGAGGTCTCTGACTTTTCACCAAGAATATTATATTTTGACCTGTAAAAGTCCTGTTATTGATTAGACAGTATCCCTACAGAATTTTATGATGTGCTCATTGTGATTTATCCACTGGGGTTTAGTCCTTACCGAGCGACAATAGCTCGGAAGCGTGAGGTCTCTGACCATAGACCAAATATATACATTTTGGCTGGTCAAAGTCCAATCGATCAGACTGGACAGTATCCCTACAGAATTTTGTGATGTACTCATTGTGATTTATCCCTTGGGTTTGACCCGTAGTCGCTCGGTATCGTGAGGTCTCGGACTTTTGACCAAAAAATATAATTTTTGGCTGGTCAAAGTCCAATCGAGACAATAGACTGGACAGTCGAGCCATGAGCGAAAGCCTCAGGACCTTGAAATAAAAATATACAAATACAAAAAATACAATGGACTGGTCAGTATCCCCTTAGAATTTTGTGATGTGCTCATTGTGATTTATCCATTGGGGTTTGGTCCGTACCGAGCGACAAAGCTCGGAAGCGTGAGGTCTCGGATCTTTGACCAAAAAATATAATTTTTGGCTGGTCAAAGTCCAATCGAGACAATAGACTGGACAGTATCCCTACATAATTTTGTGATGTGCTCATTGTCATCTATCCCTTGGAGTTTAGTCTGCACTGTGAACTATGAATGAAGTTTTATTTGTTTTTTGTTCAACAGAGGAAGGTGATGATGAGGATGTCATACAATGGGGGCGTTTCAACGGATTTAAGCATCAGATCAATGACACACCTGACTTTCAGCTGAGAGGGCAGGCTTTAGCCCTTGCTTTAGATTCGTCGCCACTACAAGTTTTTAAAACATTTGTGAGTGACGATATAATTGAAAGCATATGCTGCGAAACCAATATTTACGCCATCCGAGATAACCACTGGAGAAGAAAGAGGCATGGCCTTTTCTGGCCATGCACATTCTGAGTGGAATAATACGGAAACCAAATATCAAAATGTACTTCAGTACAAATCCAATTTTGGCTACACCATTTTTCAACGCTGTTTTCGCCAGAAATCGTTTTGAGGAGATTTTGAGATATTTTCACTTATCTGATAATACCAAAAATGATCCGAAAGACCGAACTTGTAAATTTGGTACTGTCGTCTTTCATGGCTAATTTCGAAAAAAATGCAATAGCTGGTCCTACTTTATGTATTGACGAGTCACTGGTAAAGTTCGCCGGACGGCTTGCTTTCAAGCAGTTTATACGCACAAAGCGTAGCCGTTTTGGCATTAAAGTTTTGTAATAAGTGATAGTTTATGTAACTATATTCTAAACACCTTGATGTATACCGGTGAGTCAACAAAAATTGATAAAAGCATTCCGGACATTGGTATTGGAGGGTCTGTTGTTATGACTCTTATGGAGCCATACGTAAATAATTATTCGTAGACAACTGGTTTACCAGCGTACCTTTAGCCCTTAGTCTTTTATCCAAAAATACTTATATGTGTGGAACAACGAGTAAAAATCGTAAGCTTCCTAAATTTAATGATTCAAAAAAATTGAAAAATGGATTCTATGAGTCATTTTGTTCAGGCTCGGTATTAGTAGAAAGATGGATGGACCGTAGCGAGGTAATAATGTTGAATACGTTTATTGAACCTGGCCAAAAAATTGTGAAAAATAAGAGAGGAACTGAACAATCTAAGCCTCAGAGTGTGCTTATGTACAACAACAATATGGGCTCAACTGATTTTATTGATAAATCATTGAAGTCTTATGAAATAATAAAAAACAGCTACAAGTTTTACAAGAAATTTTTTGGTTCCAATTTGGAATGTATAAGTTGTTCACCAAAAACTGAGGTCCAAGGCAATAAAAGTTCCATTTTGGGACTTTAAAATTGATTTGGTGAACGAGATTGTTGCAGAGTATGGTTTTTGCAGAAAAAAGATTGGTAGGCCCTCTGGGGGCGAATCTGTAGACTACATTCGAAAGACAGGGCAACACTGGCCTGAGAAAATGGCTGAAAATAGAAAGCTTAAATGCGTACACTGCATTAAAAATAAACGACGGAAGATAACGGTCGTTCAGTGTGATCGGCGCAAAAAACCCCTGTGTAAATACCCATGCTTTAAAGAGTATCACATTTCACCATAAATAATTAAGTTGTCATCCTGTACGTAAGTCTAAATGTTGTATCGGTTTTAATAGCCAAATTATTGTAATATTGTCTATGTAAATTTACTTGTATTTATTTTAATTATTTGTGCATTGTTTTGTTCTATTTTGTTGCCTTTTGTAGATCGGTGAATAAATTCTTTTATTAATCATGTTGAAAGGGAAATATTTTTTGTTGGGCCGGTGCGAATAATAATTTTTTAGAATATTTGGCATAGAATAATGTTTCTTTGAAGCGTTCTTGGTATTCAAAAGGTTAAACGTTGATCAATTATGGAGCTAAGTATAAAGTATTCGAAAGAAACGCTTACTAAAACTGAAACCCAGTGAATGTATGAAAAGCTCTTCCGTTCGCACTTAATTTTTTACTAATTAATTTTTTATGGAACTCTCACGGTATAACTTAAATCCAAAATTACGATGATACGCATAACAGCAATCTTCACTTCACCACACTTATCGATGATAGTGTTGTATGTTTCTTGATGCGAAGCCTCATCCGCCTGAGCAGTGCATGCTGCGATAAGTTCATCATAAAGTTCATGAAAATCTCTACATAATTCATCAATATTTTCCTCAAACAATCTTGGCGTAATGATGTCTAGCGGATTGTAGCGGCATCGGCAATCTTGTTTTCCAATCTAGTAAACTTTGACCGCAGCACCTTCCTCCTTGCAACTAACTGAACCATTGTAGCCATGGCACCTGATCTTCGCCACCAAATATTTCAACCACCGGAGATAAAGATGTTACGTATCGTATCCGGCTCGAAGGACCAATTTATGTTGCAACCGGATGTCACAGTTTCTGGAGAATAGGTAGTTGTGAAAGTCGTGACAACGGTTGTGTCAAAACTTGGATTTTTATTGCTTCGAAATGTCTCAATTTTGATGTGGATGCGGAAGATAATAGGACTTCTCATCAGAGTAGTTAATGCAGAACAAAACAAGAGCTAATTTTATTGCATGTAACAAGGTCAAAGGTTAGATGAGAACTTCCTAGGATTATGTCTGACTATAACGCTTAGCATTAAGATGTATCATTACCACAGTAAGCTACTACAACGAGAAATTTCAATTTTTCTAAAAGTAGCCTTTTGTAACATCAAAAGCAAAACAATTAAAATTATAAAGACAATTTCCTGACAATGAGAGTACTCATTCAAGGAGATTAAATCCACGTCAGATAAGTAATAAAGATTTTTTAGAGCTATTTACCCTGAGAATAGGAATTAAATGATTTTCGAGATATGAGGGATACGAAGTTGTCGATCGAAGTCACTTGTCAGGCTTGTATTTTCAAATTATTATCGTAATTTATTTATTAGGTACGCACTCAAAACTTAATTCCGATCTACATTCTTAAAATGAAGCTTTCTCTAACAGAAAATGCTCAAGCGATATAGACTCTAATTCTTATCAGTGTGGCAAGAATGCATTATGATGGATAAAATTGGGCACGGTGTTAGAGATTGTTCTAGCAGTAGCGATGAGGATTTTCGCATATTAGGACACGGACAAGGGAACCGAAAAGGGGGAATTTTGTGAATCTATTTTTTATTCCCAAGGGGTCATTGTCACTGGCTCTCATCCCGAACTAGAGACTATTGACGGGGACCACGCTACTCCCACAAAATTTGTACCCTTTGTTGAGTTTTGTGACAATTGTGACAAATTTTACACACCATTCGCAAATAGAATGGAATTCCTTATGCTAAAGTTTGAGTTAATTGTTTTCATTTTTTATCGCACAAACAAAATCATTAATTAACTTGTATATAATTTAATACCTCTACATTACTTTCATTACTTCTACATTCCCTGGCTCTCTTCGTTGTCGCTATTGCTGCTTTCCTGTTCAGTTGTTTCTACGTCTGAAAACTCACCAGCAGCGATTTCTGCCATTTTTAACTCCAAATTATGAAAAATAAATAATGTACATTAAATATAAGCATAAGTATTACTTTAAATTAAAGTAGTAATTAATTTAATTGCATTAAATAATTACTACATTCCGTCAATGAGCCTAATAGCCACAAATTTATGTATACAAGTATCTTATGGAGATAATGAAGCGAAATCTTGTCAAACTAAATTACAAATATCAGATTAGTAGCCTGTAAGCGCTACAGTACTGCTGTGAACTGTCGAATAAAAAACCGTGAAGTCATGGAGAGGAAAAGTCTAAAACAAACTATTTGTGTAAACAATTTAGACACCGTAGATTGTGCGCAAACTTTTGAAATTGCTAATTCGTGAATTCCAGCTACGGGCTATGTGTCCACGCGTCCATTCCTAACTCGGTTCCTATCCATTCCTAGGTCGAAGGTAGTTACCTAGATTTAGTACAATTTTTCTATGTATAATATTATTACGCTGAATTTTATTTACTCGAAGCCTTTTGTTTGTTGATTTAAATGTACTACATTAATTCCCAGCTTGTCTACTTCCAATAACACGTATTCACTGCTCGCACACGTAGGAAAAAAGGTTTTACACTGATAATGAGTCAAGGATAAATGAATCCAAATCATTCAAAAATGAGGGACATTTTCCTCAAATAAGGGTCCACTCCCAATATTTAACACCATTAGCAATTTCCTGGAAAATTCCCAATTGATATAATCACTCCTGCAATAAAACTATACATATTGTTAATGAGCCAATTTATGTTATAGTACTAGTAAACTTCGATTTGAAATTAAAACATAATTTATTTACATAAAACATTCATGTGCGCATTTGTAATAGCATTGACGTCAGCATAGACATGTAGTGTTGGCGACGGCGTAGGTATGAAGCATTAACTGTAGATTCAATTATAGCAACAGCATGTCGAAGAGTTTTAAATCCTATGAAGCATCTCCACGGAATTTCGCTGCAAGGCTATCGATGCATAATCTACGGCCAAAACAGATCAGAGGTCCAAAATGACGAACATTTGCTTTTATACCACTTTTGGGAGTCAGATTTTTGGTCGCAGTCAAATGTCCAATTGATTTGCATTATTTGCTTCGGCTAATCATTTCTTCGCTTAGTTAACCTTTACAGTGCAGTAGAAGTTAACAATTTCAGCAAAATTAAATACTTCAACTTTTTACTTAAAATTAACAATAATTTTTGTAAAATAAATTATAATTCTACTTTTCAAAGAAATAAAATAATTTTTTCTTCAATTAAATTAAAGCCAATCAAAATCTACTCGGCAACACATGTCATAAATGAATACAGCCAATAAATATTTTTTATGATAATGACATTCTGTGTGAGTAAGTGAACTCCTCAGCATACCATTTCATCAAAATACTTACCACTCTCATTGTCAGTTTCATCCTATTTATGGTCAATAGTCTCATGGAAATTGATTTCTAAAAACAAGGCCATTCCTCCTAATCAAGTTTGACTGTAAAAACGACTAATCAAATTTATCTGTATTACAATCCAGATAACCTAATGAAACATCTAAACTGGCAAAATATTCGCAAACTTGATACAATTAAAAAAAGACCTATAAGTTGACAAAACTTCGCACGAGCTGTTACAAAAGCTTGTTTGATTTACGACAACCCCTCAAAGTTTGAGAGAGGAAGAAAAAAATGTATTCTTTAAATAATATGAGATAAAAAAATGAGGATTTTTATGATGGTTCTTTAAAACGTTTATTACGAGTGCAACGGGGCAGAATGTAGTAAAGTGTAATTACTTATGTATGAGTGATGGTTGCCAGTTGGAGTTACCGTCAAGGTAGCACTTTATATCCTTTAACTTGCTCTTGCGTAATGGCTCTATAAGGATGAGGAGAGCAATGAGTGAAAACCCTAATTCCATCACGCATGGTGCGTGCACGTGAATATCAACTGGCATCTTGGATTTTTCCTCTAAGCTAGCTCCTCCACACACTTATAAAAAACACATTGTGTACATATACAATGCTCAGGACATTTGGCTTTTGAAGTATGAGCAATAAATAAAATGTTTACCAATAAATTCTGCGTGTGATTCCCTACAAAAAAAGTCATCCTTCCAAGAATATCGACAAGGTACACTGTGTGGTTTCTTCACTTCTGTGTGGAAAAATCACTTTTCGGCTTATCCTTAAAAATGTCCTTCTACCTGCTCCTGAGATTTTGATTTCTGCAAAAGTGAGGAGTTTTGTTCTTTTATCTATGTGATATTATTATGACAACGATGACAGACGAAAAAATCTTTTTTTTTTGCAGTTTAAAAATGATGTTTTCTAAAGTGATCAGTTTGTTGCTGGCTAGCGGCCAGAAAACAAAACGTCCTCCTTCGTCATCGTCATGGGTACTTGAGTTTAAAGTAATTTCCCCATTCCATTAACCATGATTAGTAGAAGTAAAACAAGTTTTATATCGGCAACAACTTACCAAATAACTTGTAGGTTAAGCAAATGGATTTTTCAGATTGCTCCTATTCTGCAAAAGAATTACAATTGTCTATCCAAGACTTCCAACTCAGACATCATATCAAGCAGGAGTAGGAGCAATATAATAAGAGAAGAAGCGATGAGGTACACTTTTTTTTCTAGTGGCAGTTTTTAAATTTAATGATGTACCATCATTTGATATTGCGACAGATGGACACGAAACAACTAAATTACATGGAGGTACACAAGTTTGAGGAATGTTTTAATTCCCCTCTCACCATGTGCGAGTTCTCATTTAACAAGGCTCAAGTTATGTTCTCATAACCCGTTCACTACGCCACTTAAAACTATATATCTCTTCATTTACTACGCTCATCAACTGTTTCGTGAGTGAACTTTAACTAAAAATTGCCACAATTAACCTTCAAGGTTTCTCTCCTTAACATTTTTCTGGTTGTCAACTGAGTAGGAAGTTATGTTTAGTAGTGTGCACTTCATTATATTATTGATCAGATCTCCTACATGCTCGCTCATTCCTTTTGGATGTCTTCATCATTGGATTTTTTTAAAACATTCCCAAATGTTAAGTATTTTTCTTATAGGTACATTACATCTAAGCAGGTTGAGGATCTGCAGAGAGAGAGGATGGAACGAATTTAATGTGAGAAAGGAAACGTGTTGGGAGACAAGCTTTCCTTCTATCTAGTCTGTCTATCTTCTGTAAAGCAAGCTTAATTTTGTCATTTCATGATCATTTTGATTGCCTCACACACTTCTCATTTTATCCTGTACACGACATCTGAGACAATTGCTTTCGAATGTCGTCTCATCCTTGTAAATTATATGCTAAAAATATATTCCTATTTCAATGCCTCACTCCTTGTCATCCTATATCTCAATTATCAATGGTTGAGTAGACAGTAGACAGTGCTTGTTTACGCTTTTTTCTATCTATGGATATGACACAATCCCAGACTTACACTATATGCTATTCCTTCCACTCAACCACATCTTAGCTTTGTAATCCATTCTAAAAATAACTCTCGTCAGAAAAAATGTCATCCCCACAAAAATAATGAGTCTTTATATCAAAATGATGGAACAACATTTCCTTGCCATTTATTTTTAAGTATAAAAAATGTCTCCAATTACAGTATTTAATGAACACAATTGTAAATACACACGCACAAGTTGAATGTACATGCACAATACTAAATATATTGTGCTTCGCCATTCAAGCCAAGAAAAAAAAATTGCACATTTTCAGACTTCACATAAAAAAAATATCATTGGAAAAGTAACAGCCGGCAGGCAGTTTGAAGGATAAAAAAAATTGATGGGCAATGTTATTATATGAAAAAACCTAAGGGAAGGAAGGATTGTGAGTTAAAAGGGATAAAAATAGTAACAATGTCATGTTAAAGAGGAAGTATTAATATATCTTAAGTTTTACTACACAGAACACTGGAAGAGATATTAGGGAGCCCATGGTTATCTAAAAGACTCTCGTGTCCATTTAAACTGCTCTTGATAATTTCCTGGGAGTCCTAGCACATTCTTGAGTGGATGGAAAAAATGTAGCAAATGAGTAAGACTGGATCTTCTTCCCTCCTTAAATATATCATATACATACGTAGATAATAAAGCAAAAAGGGAAAATCCCGTTGAGGTCTCTCACATACACACACAAATACACACATGGTCTTATAAAAATTTTTAGTTAGTCTCTCTTCCATAATACTGTAATGCTTTGGGCCTCTTGTGTAAAGTGTAGCATCCAGCTGAAAAACACCCATGGAACGTCCACCCATACCCATCATATACTTACATTGAAGACCGAGGCAGGCAGGCAGTGTGTAATACCTGCGGGAGATACGGCGACACTTATTACAAGAGAAGAAGTGTAGATACACAGGAACAGCCATGTGTGTAATGTACTCCGAAAAATTGAACTGGAGTAAGAGAGATCAACTTAAGTAATATTATAGAAGACGAGGAGAGATAGAAGAGAGAGAGAGAGATCTCAGACCTAAAAGACAAGAATGGGCAGTCTGTGAGCCCAAAGAGAACCCACACACAGACAACCTCTCATCTTCTCCTTCCATCTAACACATATTACTACCTCAGCTATTCTTTCACATACGACCTCTCTCCATCTATATAACCTCCGTCACTAAGTCATTACCTTCCTGGCTGGTTTTTTCGTCCTTACCCGCCATTCAACCTACCCTGGCATATCTCTATTGCTACTTACTATTACTTTAGCCAAATACCAGTACCACAACAACATCCTCCGACAGTAAATACTCTCTCGACCTACCTCTCTCTCTCTCTCTCTCTCTCTCTCCAAAAACTCATACAACATACCTTCAAATCTCTATTCCCTAAAATCTCTCTCCATATCCTCAACCGACCTTCTCCTAGCAGGCGAAATTATATCCCTCTGTTTTTTTTATCTACAATAATAACATTTTATCAAATATAAATTTTTTATCCCTCCACCTTGCTCTACTTTATACACATACTGAGGGATAAGATTGCTATTGAGGAAGCTCCATAAAATTCCTGTGTACTCCCCCGATTATAATCATTAGAATTACTCATGTTTAGACATTTAAATTGATATCTGGTGGCTTTTATCCATTAGTTACTTATTTCCGTATAGTTTTCTTATAGCCACTATACATGGGAGCTGGAATGTTACCTAAAGGTTGGAAACTATCTCTCTCTCCTTAGGGAGAAGCTATAGATATTATTTGTTTGGAGACATCATTGTCTAATAGTTGTTATGTATAGCAATTATGACACTGGAGGATTCCATAACCCTTACTTTTAGTAAGGAAATGATGGGGCTAAGATGCATAAGAAGTGGAAAATCGGTATTTAGGCTGTAAGTAGAGGGTAAGAGAGAGAGAGAAAGAGAGAGACTCTGATCGGTATAAGTCTCTCTCTCAGCTGACATGTAATACATTTGTAGTTGGTGGGAGAGATGAGAGGACCACAACAGTCGAGAGAGAGTAAGTCCAGCCTATAGTAGATTTTTACCTGTGAAGAGATGGAGTATGGATGTTCTACAGAGCTAATGCAGTTGTTTAAAACGCTACGTGCTAACACGACCATTTAACAATATTAGACTCCTCTTTATGATAATACAGTTACTGGATTCAACCACTAGGAAGGTGTCTCAACGATTGGGAAGTAGTAAGTTGTAGGTACCTTCAGGAAGATAAGGTTTCACGAACTCTCGGCTATGAATTTCTGTGTATATGCATAAATACGCATATGTATGGGTACATATAGGGATGAGTGTGCAGAGAGTTGGAAAGGAAAAGTTGTATTCTTCTTCTTCTTGTTCTGCGTAAAGTAGCTATATATGTGTACCTCATTCTCTGTTAAAGTTAGTAGGATTCATTCCTATACTAAAAGGACTGGAGCACTCTCAAACATGTAGACTACACAGCGCGCATGGTACTAGGGACATAGCCATAGGATTTTTTGGTGTTTGAGGACGTGAAAAGGATTGTTGAGTATACCTCTTGCGTTCTCCGTTCCGTCCCGTCCGTCACAATCCTGGCAGCATACTTTTTTCTCTCGACAAGAAGAGCCGGGCCAAACGTTATTTTTCTCCAGACTGTCAAACAACATGTGAAAGTTGTTCACAATTTCCCAATTTCCCTTCCAAGTGCCTTCCACAAAGTTTCCTGGTAAAATCAGGGATTTTAACTTTAAAAAGTTGTCCCGTAAATTTGTTTTTGTGCTAAAAAAATTTCAACAAAATTTTTAACAACATTGCAAACATTGGGAGTTATATACATCCGTCCTTTGATAGTAGACTACGGCTCAAGAAACTTTACTCTCTCAAAGAAATAGAAGAGTGCAAGAAGAAGAAGAATAAGAAGAAGAAAAGATTAAGTTGGGGACGGAAAGAAGTTAAATTAAAGAATCTTATAAATAGAAGATTTAAACGAAGAGACTGAAAGGCAAAAAGATTTTAATTGTAAGAGTGGAAACTTGTTGAAAGTACTGGTATCATCGGGATTGCTGACAAGATTACGTATTATGACAAGGGACTCGTGAATTCGCTGTACTTGAGGTAATAAGAACATCATTAAGGAGATAGTATCTTCACCCGCCTTCATAATTTTCACAGACGTATAGTCACAAAGAGCCACACACAAACCCAACCATATCATTCCCTTGAGGATGACATCTCCGTGAACATGACACCTCACCGCGGGGAAAGATTCACAGCCTGTTCTGGAGTTTTTTGATAAAATCACACACACACAAACGCACTACATATCGTCACAATCTGCGTATACATCTGCGTGTCTGTCTGTAAAAGATTTGAAGAAATTTTTTAAAACTTTCTTAATCCCCCCTCATCTCCCCCCTCTAAAACTATATACAAAAAGCTTCTTATTTGACCAGTAAAAACGTTCATTCCTTGAATATTCTGGTTGACAGTATTTGGAAAGTTCACATCGTTTCAAAAGTTGGAGTGGAGAGACTTTTTTTAAGGAACTGTGAGAAAAGTAGAAGGAGGAGAGAAAAAAACTCAAGTAGAATATACACGGAAAAGATTTTGGGAGCCGTCCGAGACTCAACTTGTTTTAATGACATCTATCAAGATCCACTTGTGTGGTTTCCTTTTTCAGCGTTAAAAAAGTCAAGCCCGTGCCGGTGGTTAGTCGGTGGAGATAGAAGAGAGACGAAGAGAGAGAAGCGGATCATTTACAAAACCAAGGGCTCCGCTAAATAAGGTGGCTTGTCAGCAAAACCAAGTAATTACAGAGACACTTGGGAGATTCCGAAAAGTTATTTCAACTTGAGTTGGATTTTCCTCCCAGACTCTGTATTTTCTTTATCAAGTGACAATTTCCAAAGTTTGAATACTACGAATAAAAGGGATATTAATTTCTGACGTTGAGTTATTATATTCCACCAGGAATCTTCAATAAATTAAGGAGGACTATAAATTATCACCCTTCCCTTGAAATCAATCCGTATTAAGCTTCCGTATATTAATTATTATTACTATTGTTCGTGCTAAATTTAAAAATAAACAAATATATATATAAGGATTTGATTGCACAGAAGTGATGCTGGGTGTTGACTCCAATGGACTTAGAATTCAAGTGCAACATGTGAACATGACAATTTCATTTCAAGTTGAGCTCTTTTTTCCTGTGCTTCAAGACCTTTCGTGATGGATTTATTCCATATTTTCATCATGTCACTTATCACTGCTACCATTCAGCTTGCAGGGTAAGTTATTATTTACATTTAATTTATTACTCTATTTTTTTTGAACCAATCATTTATTATTGATCATACATTTACAAATTATTATTTATAGTCTTGTTTTTCACGGCCTAATCGAAATTGTGTTTATTACGTTTGAGTTTACGTATTTTCGGTGTATGTATCTACGTACGTTTCTGCAAATGGCTCAATGTGCCCTAAATATTGGGTCTTTTATAATATTTAATAATAATAATACATTTGTTGGGGGATGCAAGTAACTGTGTGTAGTATAGTAACTGTGTACAAATTCATGAGAAGGGTCTCAGGAATGATAAATAAAAAAGGGTTAAAAATGTGAATCTAGAGGAAACAAAAAATGAAGCCATTATCTTTCTCACTTGATCTAGGTGGATGATTTACATGATAATACAATCAAATCAAAAACACTTACTGTAATCTGACTTACCTCCTCTTATGTAGCTCTACTTCTACCATACTCACACAAACACACACACGGCTACTTTTATCCCACTTATTGCTGTACTTTTCCCGACAGCACCACCAGCCTCCTTAGTTTTTCTTTCTTTGAGTTTCTCATCTCTCAATTGAGCTATACAATAAATACATTACAATGTATATCCAACCTCGAGGATTACAATGGTTCATAAGCCAATGGAGCTATGCCTGTATTTTTGAGTGCCTCAATGTACACGTATGCACATATTATGTCCATGAATCTATTACACATACATATTTGAATGTTAAAGAAAGAGAGGAAGTAAAAAGAAAAAGTGAAGGTCTGTTGACCGATGCGATGTGAGTATCATTTCTTCATTATGATTTTATAGTCTAATACCTTAGCCTTGTAGGTTGTATTATCCTTCCTAGATATGCATTTCTTAATCTTGGGATTTTTTTAGAGAAGGACCATAGGAAAATGCTGGAACACACGTAGAAATTTGTAGGAGGATATAGTATAAGTATAGGGGCCAGCATATTTATTCTGGTATGTAATTACACAGGACTTATGGACAAGGGTAGCTGTGTATAAGAAAGAGGAAGACTTTTTAAAAAAAGACTTTTCTTCACATAACATCCGTAGCGATTGCATTCCGAAGTCCATTCTTATGTTCCTCTCTCTCTCACTCACTCACTCTTTTTCTGGTGGCTCAAATAATGCTGGTGGATGGAAGAGGTTTGGGATATGTGTGAGGTAAAGGCATGCATGATAAATACTATGGCTGGAAGCTTTGGATGTTGCATGTAAACTTTCCTATGGCAATTTCTGAGGGCACAGCCGTAATGAAATGTTAGCTTGATGTGAAGTTTTATGTAGAAATTAGCCTCCTTCAAGTATAATGACAAATGTATGGACAAATACGGACAAACAGTTTCAATTGTATTCTCACTCACTTCACTCACTCACTCTCTCCAGCCAGAGATGTGTGTATACATTAGGCATATATAAATATAGATAGTTACCACTATGCTAAAGCAGAAGCTCAGTGAGTTTAGTATACAAGTAGTTAGTACAACTGACATTACAATGCATTTGTATGCACACTTGTGTAGGGTGAGCACGATCAATGTTTTATATAATGCTTAACATAGGTAAAAGTAGCATTACTCTAATGTAATACATATTATGTGTACAGGATCGTGTATAAATCCGGACTCGGACTCCGAGTAAACTTTATAGGTAGATTTGAAATGCCATGTGATTGTAACTCTACATAAATTGAGTTTTTCTTCCCTTTGGACGTCTCTCGTGTATGTAAAAATGTGTGTAAGGTTGGAAATGACGTTTAATAGCCATGAAAAGTATATCCGTCGTAATGGAAATGTAGAGTTTAAATAACTGCATTTCCTATGTGTACATGTATTTTATGTGGCGTAGAAACCGAAGAGCATTTCCCAGTGCTTTTTCTCTTCCCTTTAGTTTAATATAGTAGATGGTTAGAAAGAGAGGGGTAGAGGGAAAAAATACATGTACATTTTAAAGCAATGTGGCATATGCTTATAAGCATCTATCTAAAAATCTCAGCTCTCCTCTCACCAGAGACCTTCATACCTAATATTGGGAACAAAACTCCTCACTGATGAAGGTGCACAGGCACATTTTTTACATTGAATTGTCTGTAGTAAATAGTATGGACTTGGCTACTTATGACAATAAACTAGGCAACCACAAAATACTCTGTTACTTTGTTTCCTTATGTATAAAAGCTATATGTGCTATAGTAAGCGTATACATAGATATGTACGGATTTCATGAGCTCATGTGGAACAAGACAAGAGGTCAATTTCTTTCTTTCTCTCTCTCACTTCCCCCTTTTCATTTATAACTTAGGAAATATTTTTTGAAAGAATGAGTCCCGATGACAACCATTCGAATAGAAAAATTCAGCTGGCGAACCCTCCGGCACGCATAGAAAATTTATCTCCTCTCATAATGCTTTACTCAGTCAAGAGTCCCTTTTACATTGAAGTCTTGTGAGGATTTTATTTTACTTAAGGCTGGAGCTACTTCTACTACTTTAAATATGTGATTTAATTTCACCATGCATTGCTGGGGTATAAGTTTTTGTCATTCTTCCAAGGAGTAAATCATTTTAGGATTATTTGCTAAGTGACTCTTCATTAGCAAACATTCACGAGCTCTTACACCCAAGTGTGTTCAAGTAACGCGTTCGCAGGTTTTCACACCAACCTCCTCTCTTTTTATTCTTCACTTTTTCCTTCATTCTCTCTCTCTCTCTCTCTCAGGAAAAAACTACTTGAAGCTCCGTGCGGTCTCTTCCTTTGTCGGGATATTCAATGCTTCTTTAAAATTCTCCGAAAAAAAAATCGTTTTCATTCTTAATACTATAATTTAATTAGAGCTGGAATTTCCAATGGTCTCAATTTTTAAGGAGCCTAATTTTTTCTGTTACTTTAAAGAGTAGAAAATAGTTCTGAAAATTTTTGATAAATTGATTGCTTTTGGTACGATTTTTTGTTCTTGGGGTAAATTTTGGTTTAAAGCTTATATAGGTTGAGAAAATTTTGGATGGAGAAAAAAAAGGTTTGGGTTTTTGAGAGAGAAAAAAAGAAAAACATTCTTTAAGCCACAAAATTTGGGGCTTGAACGGTTTAGATTCAACTTGAGAGTTTATAACCTTCAATTTAGTTGGTGGACCAATAAAACAAAAAAACACAGGGTTAATCCTAAAGAATTGTTATGGTTGAGGAAGGAACGTATATAAGTGAGAGTGGAAAAAAGAGTGAGAGAGGTGATTAGAGCCCAAAAATTCTTATAAGTTTTACCGGTTTACCTCGCTTTGAATAGACCACTTGGGAATCTTGTAATCCTTGGTTGATAATATGGGCTATGTATAAGTGAAGCAACGTCATAGGGAAGAACATGTTGAAGATATTATTATGGTGTCGCGCAATTCCTCTCAACTTCATCCTGCTTCGACGATATGGTCAGGTGTGTAATCATAGCAGGGCCTCACCTTTCGGCTTGTCTTTCTTTCTTTCTCTCTCTCTCCCTTATTCCTCTACCCACGCCAAATTTAAATCTCCTCCATTATGGGAATTAAAGGAACGTGTGCCTCTCTCGTGTACACTCTTCCTCTAATGTATGTTTATTTGTCTGTGTGTGTATTTAATACTAATAAGTATTTAGGGCTGGAGCATTTCAATGCCAGGCCTAAAAAGTACATTTAATACTCCCATCATGTGCATTGTCATAATCATATTGTTTCCACAGAGTCGGGTGTCATTCTCTTTGTACACACGAAAACCCAAAAAAGCTAAGGTGGACTTAGAGGGTAATATTTCCATATGTGCATGGATCCCATTAAATAATCATACTCCTGAGCATTATGCTCATTGCCTAATATGAGAGGCCGGAGAAAATCCTTGGGTATTAATTCCGACACGTTCATTGTTTACAATAAATTAGCTTCTTAAGGCATAATCTCCCTCCCTGACTCCTCTACCAATCACAGCTCTCTTAATGCTCAATCATTTTTTATATTTACATTTCCACATTTTAGCTCTTCATTATTTGTTCTTCAACTATACAAAGATATTTATTTTAAAAAGAGTTTCTCTTGTAATTTCCTTTCAAGTTTTTCTTGCTATAATAATAATTATTATTTGTATTATTATTATCTTTATATTACACAGCAATTACCATAAGCACTTTTTCGAGCTGCATGTGTCAAATATATTTTACAAGGCTTTTTATTTTACTTATGCTATGATTCTCTAATGAGATTAAAACTTAATTAGATTTTTACAAATTAGCATTATTCTTGTTCATCTTGAAATTGAAGATTAAGCCTCGTTGATGACTCTTGTACGGGATAGTGGAGTAATTCGCTCATATTTTTGACTTTTGTCTCAATGAGCTTATACATAATTTGATTGTTGTTGACAAAGCTTTGAGGAAGGTCACATATGGAGATGATTGAATGTGAATGGGGCTATAGAAAAGCCGTAAATGTGGCGCGTGGAGAGAGCCTGAGATTATAAAGCTGGGGAATAATATATGACGTTAAAACCTTTTTATTTACTTATTGTTACTCGATTTTTTATATTTTAGAGAAATTATTATTAAAAATGTTATTGTATCGTAGGATTGCCTTTGGGGGTGTGAGAAGATGAAGGGAAGCTTGTTGTAAAAATTGCAGAGTCCAAATCTTGTTGAGATAAAATAAACCTTGGTGGGACAAATTTCATAATTTGTTGTCATGCTTTATGTACATACCATAATATTTACCATTATTCCCAATGATCTAGTCAATTTGGAGGAGGATGAGGAACAAGTGAGTTGGAGATTAGAAATGCATAGTTTGACTTTTGTTTGCTTGAGTACTAAGTAAGTACGTGGTATTTATAGAGGGAATGAAGGAGTATACGATATATTTAATGTGTGTGAGTGTGTATGGATTTTACTGTTGTTAGTATATTTTGATGCTGTGGGTATAGGTTAGGACTGGGAGTGTGCTTATGTAAGCGTGTGAGTTGGTTTTGGTGTTTTGGTATATGTATATTATGTGGTTGCTAAAGGGATGAGTAGTGTGGTCAAAGGAGATTTTGTCACATCTTGTCCGTTAATTGTTCCATCATGAAATGGTAGATATGGTAATGTGCCCTATCTCCTCTCTCCAGTGGATTTTCATTCGGTGGGCTTTTTTTAAAAGGTGGAGAGAGTGTCCAAAGGCTGAGGCATGTAGGTGTCTTTGATTGCTTTTTGCTGTCGGACATGGACTCAGTGTATGTATATATGACAGGCTGGAATTTTTTTCGTCTCGTCAATTATTATGCACATATCCATACGGTCATTTTGGTAAAGAGTTAAGTATAATATGGATATGGGGACGAGGCCAGTGAATTAAATGTATGTGTCTAGAAACTATGGAGTGATTCTCACTAATATACAGTGGGGTCGGTCGGTGTGGATTACAGAGAAACTTGTACCCTATCGCTTTCCTCCACATCAGAACAAGTTGAGTTTTGCACGCACTGTTAAACAATTAGGCAATCCTGTGTTATCTAGCCTTTCCACTAACGAACATGCCTAGAGTAAAAGGTTTTTAATTTTCTCAGTCAACCCATCATCAGTCAGCCATTTATCATGCTCAGGGCTCTCTCTCTCTATACACTCCTATACGTAATGTTAATAGAGGCAGAGCGGTTTTATGTACCTTTCGTAACCTTCGCGTCTTATCTCTAATGCACTCTTGTCAAGTCTAACTTTGCTACAAATTACTCAAATCATACAAATCTATTGACTCTCTCTCTCTCTCTACCTTCTTGTAAACCCATCCTCTTATTTTTACTCACACTCTCATTTTCAGTAAGCTCAACACATCCCTATGTGTTTGCATAGTGGGCCGAAGAAAGAATCAATCTCTGTATAAGCAGAATCAATTTATGAACCATCGTTGTTACGATGCTTCCAAAAGGCTTTGCCAATCCGAGCAGCAGATGAGAGCATTTTATTACATTTGTCTCCTATCCAAATTTCTTGGGATGAAAAATAATAATAAGATTATAATATTATTATTATAATAAGATTATAAATAATAATAAGGTTATTGTCAATACATTTTTATTCATGCCCTTAACAAGTTTCTACAAGCTTTTCAAAGTTAAAATCAATTAAAGCCTAGGATATTTTGCAAGAGTAAAAATTATGGGGGTTGCATTTATTCGTTTTAAGAATTTTCTTTCTACCCCAATGGCTGTGACCAGGTTGAATTGCAAGCGTCAAAATTATGGTAGCGGAAAATTCCGGGTGTACGGATAAAATGTTTACTAATTAGCCGATCAAATTTGTATGCATCGCACTGGCCAATTTTTTTTCATGTACATTAGTGAGAAATTTGACTGTACCGGCCAGAAATTTCTGACACATTTGTCGAAGCGTTTGCTTAAAATGATTTCAGCACGGAAAAAATTTCTAGCGTACTTGTAATTTGAGTTACTTACCCAGAATTCCCTGCTTATCGGTTAAATAGCGGAGACTTGTTTTGTCAAAAATGTCATTTCATCCCTTTTAAAACAAGCAAAATCTTACCAAATCTTTCCGAAATTATTTGGCTTACGATGAAAAAGGCTGAGAATAATTTACTAAACCATATGAAAACTATAGGAAAAAAATTAGACGAAAAAATTGGCTTCAATAATGGTCAAAATATAGAGAATTAATTTCTCGTATAATTTTTGTGGATTTGTTTGTTTTTTTTGGAACTCTTGGGGTTAACCATCCAAAGTTTAGAAACCACTGGTGATGGCAGGGATCTGTGCGCATGACTTGAGTACAAGAAAGGACAGTAGGAGTTTTGAAGAGTAAAAATAGGTTTTGGAAAATCTTGTGGAAAATATTTGGTCTGGAGGAGGTGAATGGAATTGGATCGTTTAGGAAGAGGGTGGAATGTATATGGGAAGATTGAGACAGGCATTAAAGATGGGAAATGAGAAAGGGCAAGAAGAGTTGGTTTTTCGTGGACTTGGAAGGAACAAGACTGATTCTCCTCTTGAGCTGATTAATGATATAAACACAAGTGAATGGAAATGTTCACATATTTTCTTAAGACAAATGTTTACCCCAGAAACAATTTACGATCCAAAGTGAGCCCAACGAAAGAGAGAGAGAGTTACCTCAGAAGTGAGTACACACATCAATTGTATTTTTCTTTTGGAGAGGTGCATGAATCTCCTCATTCCTTTGGACTACTGCTAATGCTACAGGAATATTCTATTGGGTTTAACTATTCGGTTCTTATAGTCTGTGATTTCTCCATGTGTAGGTGCAGTCATTGTACATAGTCTGCCTTGCTATCTCATCTGTTTGACTTGGCTATTACTTCTTATACTATTACCCTGTATAGTTCTCGATCAGCCATCAAGACCGAGATCACACACATTGATACTTTAACTTTCCTTTCCTCCTCTCTTGGCACTCATGTATATTTCATGTCATATTCCTAGATATTCTCTCTCTCTCTCTTCCTCTCCTTCATCTTATTCTCTAACTTGCTCTCGTTCCTCTCTGAAATATCTTCTGTCCTAATTTCAAACAACTCATGTTCATATTCTGAAAGTTTGAATTTGACGAGAGCATTTATCTTTTTAGAACCTATGTAATATGTAGAAGAACAAGGATGTAGCCATTAGAAAAGTAACATGTCATATCATAATTCTTCCCTGTCTTCCTCGGTTCATCTTTCTCTCTCTCTCCCTCTACTATCTCTCTAAGCACATACAGGCTTTGGTTCAAAGTAATTACTAGGCATCCACAAGCCTTTGGAGGTTAGCCTATGAGAAATGATGTGTAATGGGAATTTTTACCCCAAACCATCACATGTAACTATTTATTGACAAAGACATATCTCTTGCAATAACAACAACCTGAGTCAATCACTTCTCAGTCTCATTTATTTCATACATCATTACGTTACTGGCTTCTGTTTTACCCTTAAAGAATTACAATTTATTGCCCTAAAGGGTTCAAAAATTTGTTTTTCAACCGATTTCAACCATCTACCTACTACATTACACGTACATGTATGGATAGAGGGGGGTGACAACAGGGTCACACGCATGCGCGTACACTTTGATTTGGCAGCTTTGCATACATATACATTTATTAAAACTCTAGCTTATTGGTTTAAGTCATTGGATAGGTATTTATTACCGGTCGGTATGTTCTAAAGCGAGTCAACCATTCCTTATCACATTACTAAACACTACTGGTTATTGTAGCCCAGTTTCAGACTGGGGGTTAGGAACTTCCGTCATTAATATTAATTTTCTTAAGTACTATGGGTATCGGTCCTTACTCGTATTAAATATTTCAATTAGGTAGCTTTAGTTAGTAAATCAGTAAATTTTAAAGTAGTACAGCTAATTTGACACCTTCCTGATTCTATTGTAATGGAGAAATTGGCAACTTGCATTTGCAATCCCAATACTCTGCGGAAGAAGGTGGTCTGTATTGTCTCATTCTCAAGATCCTTGGACCATACTGCGGACAAGAACAAAAACATTGGAGAGACACATTTTTTATTTACACCTTACAGTTGTATAATATAGTCCCGGAGGAAAAAATTTCATATTCCCCTTTGCTCGCTGTACCGTCATAAATTGTAGACAAACATTTTCGATTGCATGAATCTTTTCTGAACGATTCAAAAAGATTAGTTATAGTTCCTCTTGCCCCAACCAACAATCCAATTACTTCAATATTATGAATGTTATATTTTTGACGAAAGTAGGAGATATCTGGCACATATATTGACTTTTTCTCAAAGTTTACATCTGAAGCTTGCTGTTTCGATGTTTCCCTTCTAACCGTTGGATCTATTATGAAACCTCGCTGCTGAGCTTCCTTATAACACCAAATATCTACTCTTCGATTAGATCCGGCATTCGCTGCGCAGTGAATTTCTTCATGAACTGTCCATCCTGCCTCTTTTAAATATTTAGCGATAATGCCTCTTATTTCATGATGACGTGAATTTCAAAGTAAATCACCAGCATGACAGGAGCCCAAGACGTGCGAAAGGATTTCTCTCTCTGGACAATGTCGGCACAGAGGGGTGTCTGAGCTTCTACCTGGTAGTGATCTTACCGGAATCAAGTTAAAATACATTTTAAGGGCTGTAACCCATTCTGTTCTTGTTAATCCATCCTTATCCTTTATGATCTGATTTGCACTTGCATTTTCCTGAAATAACTCCACTCCCATTCCTTTATGCGGTAATTGACACCAATTTTCATATTCTCTTTGTCTCAACTGCTGTCGCATTAATTTGGCTGGTTTAGTTTTTTCTTTCTTTTTCATTTCATTTGCAAGTTCCTCTTTATGATTCCTAAAACTTCTATGCACTCTTCCATTTCCTCTCCTAGATCTTTACAGTAAGGTATAAATTTGTCATTGCTTTTTAACAATGCCAAACATATATTATAGTGCTGAATGAACGTTTCCCATGAATGCCGAATTATTTGCAGACCTCTGACCTTTTTAGAAGCATAAAGCATTGCATTGGGAGTATCATGTGGAAGACCGATGATGGATTACTGTATCTACCAACCGCATTGCAATCAGAGCTGCGATCATGGTCAGGTAAAACTCGTGTCTTTCAAGTCATGGTCAAGTTCGGGTCATGGTCAGGTTGATC